>CATKHU010000029.1:0-14940 GCA_949752735.1 Lumbricus terrestris
GGCACTGGCGGTTTCCCAGCTGCTGCCGGTATCGAACGTGGTGAATCTATCACTGCAACATGAATTCCTGTTCGATGACACGTTTACGCTGGTTAACGGAACGCCGTACGCCATCAGCCTTGAGAAAACCGATCCGGACACACAGGTCTGGGACACCACCTGGGGATGGGTCAACATAGCTGCTGATAAAGGTGTAACCGGCCACTACGGAAGCGGAGGTTACAAACAGTGCTGGACTACTGCCGAATTGGAAACGGCGGCGTGGTCACCGGCTCCTCTCATGGACATGATTTTCTATCTCTACACCACATGAAACCGGCCCCACTTAATCTCCCCACGATCTGGCGCGGCTGCGACTGGGGACCGGTTACTCTCAAATGGAAGGACGCCAACGGAGAACCCATCAACCTGACGGCCTGGACGCCAAAGGCGCATTCCCTTCACATCAATCTTCACGCCAGTAAACTTCCCCAGTCCGGAAACACCATCGGGCACACCCAGCTGCTTCTGGACAGGAGCCTGACCATTAACCTGAAACTGGGCGTGGAGCAGTGGGACTGGATCTGGGAACAAATCGTCAACGGGCAGGTCAGGTACCGTTTCCCGCCGTTCTTAAGCGGGAAAATTGAGGTCAAGGATCCGGTAAGCACCGTGGGCGGAGACACTCCCCCGGACATTTTGACCGAACCGTCTGAAGAACTTGAGGAAACTCCAATAGAACCGCCAATAGAATTGCCATCGTGAACGGTCTTAATCTAAGCAGGGTAGGGGTTGAGGTTACTTTTCCGGTATCTCCCTTCGGAGGCGTGTTTGTCTCGGGGCTTGAAGGTGAGTCCGTCACGGTTGAGCTTCCCGCCGCTGTTGGGCCGGAAGGACCGGAAGGTCCACCGGGCGAAACCGGCCCGGCTGGTCAGGATGGCGAGCAAGGCCCGCCCGGAGAAACCGGCCCCGTTGGGCCGTCGGGAGATGCTGGCTCAGAAGGAGTGAGCGGATCTGCCTACGCCACACCAATTTCGGGTTTATGGATGTCGGTTTACCAGTTCATCGGCTACGGTGGCGCGGCATGCACGGCTGGGATGATGCGGGTTACCAGGGTTGTGGTGCCAACGGGCATGCAACAGGTAACTTTTGAAGTTGCCTCAGTGGGAGCGAACTCCAGCATCAAGTGCGTTGCGTTTGAGGATACGGCCACTGGGCCGGGTGCACTGGTACTGGAAAGCGCGGCCATTGATACCACCGCAACAACCGGACTGAAGACCATCGCCTTCGTGCTGCCTGCGGGCATATACTGGCTGGGCGTCCAGAACGTCGGCACAGGTTCAGTGACATTACGTTACGCCTCGGGCGTTAATTTATCTCTCACAGGCCACGACATCCCCACAGTGCCCCTCGCCATCAATACTTTCGGCAACTGCTGGCAGGTTGCGGCACAGGGAACAACCGTGAAGAACCCGTTCAATAACGGCCTTACGACCGGCATTCTTCGCAACCAGATGGGATTCGCCATGTTTTTACAGGCCGCCTGAAATTATGCCATTAAACATTCTAACTCCGGACAACGTGGAGAACCTGGCAATACAGGTTGATGTCGAGCTGCCGACCACGCCTTTTGGTGGAGTGGTTGTGGAGGACTTTGGGGAATCGCTTCTGGTTAATGTCGGTTCGCGTCCCGGCGAGCCAGGTGAAGATGGCACGGATGGAGTGGACGGAGCACCCGGAGCACCCGGAACACCCGGCCCAGTTGGTCCTCCTGGCACGGAAGGTGAACCGGGAACACCGGGTGAACCTGGTCCAGTCGGTCCGCCCGGTCCGGCGGGAGAAGGCGGAAGCGTTATCCTCAGTGGCGTAGGGCCACCCTCCGACGCTCTTGGTGAAACGGGCGACTATTATCTGGACGACAGCGGTAACCAGCTTTATGGCCCGAAAACTTCCGGCGTGTCTTACGGTGCAGCACAATTCGCCATGCCACCGGCATACACTCCGAACCCGGGTTTCAACCACGCCAGCATAGAGCTGGCAAACCATTTCAAGGCCACCGCCAAGGGGCAGATCGTTGCTGTCAGGTACTGGCGTCCCAGCTCCACCACGCAAAATTCACGCAAGGTAAGTGTCTGGTCACAGGCTGGCGTTCGCCTTGCCAGTAAATCCGTTGCCAATGACGGTGGCGGTGTCACTTCCGGATGGAAGGAAATCATGCTGGACACGCCGGTCAATGTTCTGGCCAACGATATTGTCATCGTTTCAGTGGGCAACACCCACGATTATTCCCGCATTGACAGTGCCGCCTTTCCGCAGAGCAACGGCGGCGACGTAAGCATCACGCAGGGGGCTTACATCATCGGGATCGACACCTTTCCCACTCCACCCACGCCCACTATCAATTTCTTTGTCGATGCCGTCTTCAGGAAGGAAGAATCCTCTGTATGGCCGATGGCTATTGACGGAGATGTCGGAAGCGGCACCGGGGACTTGAATTTCGTTCACACACAAACCACTCCCTCTGCCATCTGGCCGGTCACCCAATAATCTCGGCAAATTTGTTTCCGTCGAGGTGGTGGACAGCGGCGGGAGCCAGATCGTTCCTGACGTTCTTTATCTCAACGCCAATCAGGTAACTCTTTCATTCGGTTCAGCAACATCAGGAAAAGCCTACTTTAACTAATATGCCTACACTAGCCGCACCACTCGATTGCGCCAAACTGGAAACCAGAAACGAACGCCTTCATCAACTCGGAGCCGCTCCCTCATCGCCTGTATCCGGACAACTGTATTACAACACTGTCGATAACACGTTCTACTGGTATGACCCGGCAAATGGAAACGGAGTTGGCGGGCCAGGCTGGGTGTCGGCGCGTGGAGGCGCAGCAGCCGTCCCACCGGCCACAACCACCTCTCTCGGCACGATCCAGCTGGCAGGCGACCTGGATGGGACGGCAACCTCTCCGCAAATCAGGGCAAACGTTCTCACCGTCAACGAGATGAACAGTGCCTACGTTGATGGCGGCGTGGGCGTGGCAAGCCTGCGAACACTTGGGTTCGGCGCGGCTCAAGCGATGCCCGGTAACACCAAGCTCGACCAGATAACAGCTCCAGTTCAAAACGTCAATCTGGCCACTTTCAAGATCATCAACCTGGGTGCGCCTACTGCCGCCGGGGATGCTGCAAATAAGGCTTATGTCGATGCAACGGCGCAGGGACTGGATGTGAAGAACTCCTGCCGCGCAGCTTCGACAGCCAACGTAAGCATCTCGTCCGCCCCAACGACCATCGACGGCGTAACAATGGCGGCAGGCAACCGGGTTCTGCTCAAGGATCAAAGCACCGCATTGGAGAACGGCATCTGGACATGGAACACGGCAGCAGCAGCCCTTACCCGCGCTACTGATGCCGATGATCCCGGCGAAGTTTCAGCGGGAATGTTCACCTTCATCGAGGAAGGCACGGTCAATGCCGACACCGGCTGGATACTGACAACCAATAACCCGATCACGGTAGGCACAACGCCACTGGCATTCACGCAGTTCTCCGGAGCGGGACAGGTCGTGGCTGGTCTGGGCATGACCAAGACAGGCAACACATTGGATGTTGGTGCGGGTGCTGGTATTACCGTCAACGCGGATACCATTCAGGTTGCCAATAACGGCATCACCAATGCCATGATTGCCGATGCTGCCATCAATCTCGCCACCGCCGATGTGACTGGGTTGCTCCCCCTGGCCAGTGGTGGCACTGGAATGGGAACGCAAAAGCTGGCGCGTGAAACCGGCTTGGCTGCGACTGGTTATTATTCGGGACTGAATGACACGACAGCAGCGAGCTTCGGAGTTACGGCAGGCGTGCATGGGTTACGCGCTACAGCTGGCCTGATAGTGCAGTGCCAGGTTGAGGCAACGGGAGCTATTGTCCTGCCGGATATTGTCGTGTCGGCTGGCGGCAACGTGACCATCACCTTCAGCGTGGTTCAAACGATTAACACCATTCGCATAACCATCATCGGATAACATGCCTGAAATCACCACAACTCTCCGTGTTCCGATCTACGGCAGCCCGCCAACCGGGGTGATGGCACGGATGTATTACAACAGCGGCGATAACAAGCTCTACTGGCATAATGGCACTGCATGGGTGTATGCTGACCTTCCGGCTGGAGGCACGGCCAACCAAATCCTGTCCAAGATCGACGCTACGAATTACAACGCGCAATGGGTGACGCCTTCCGCTGGCGGGAACGTGTCCACCAGCGGCACGATCACCACCGGACAATGGGCGCAATGGGCCAGCGGCACGACCATCAAGAGCCTGCCGTTCGGATCAGTAAAATTCGCTCCTACAAGCCCCGCCAACCTTACCGGAATCGCCACCAAAATGTTCGGGATGGGAGGCACCTGCAAGGCGACCCCGACAGCAACGGGAAAGCTGTTGCTGTCCTTCATGGGCTTGGCCAGTTTTGGCACAGCCGGAACACAAGCCACATTTACCCCGTATTACGGCACCGGCACCGCTCCGGCCAATAACGCAGCTGTGACAGGAACGGGGTGGGGATGTCTGTGTGCGATAGCAAACCTTGCCGTGTTTTTCCCGATGACGCAGATATACCTGGTTACCGGACTGGCGGTCGGCACTCAATACTGGTTCGACATGGCTGCAACGGTCAACAATGCGACAGGCATAGCTGGGTTCACCACTCCATATTTTACAGCTGTAGAGATACCATGAATGAAAGAAAGCGATCTAGTTCGGGCAATCGTGGAAGCACGGGTGCGCTATTACCGCAGGATCACCAACACACTTCTGATTCTGGAAACAATCTGTATCCTGGCACTGGTGGGCACGATCTACTTCCCGACGCACACCGAGCCGGAAGTGATGACCCTGCTTATCTCCTTCACCTCTGGACTGACAGGTGCGCTCGTTACCATTATTACGCAAGGCGTGCAAGCCGCACGGAAGATTCGCAGCGACGAGGAGTTGCAGGCCGAACTGGAACGGATCGGGTATCAGGAGACTACCGGCGTGAAACTTCCAGCCAAGATTTTTCAACAGCAAGTAGAAACTGAGAAGAAAGATGAACCTACCACAGATAGAAAGCCGGATCAGGGAACTGGAGATTGAGCGTGCCGCACTGGAGTCAGTCCACAACGCGGCATCCATTGCCAACCAGAAAGCCAACACTGAATTTCAGCAGAAAGCAGTGCAGAACCAAACCCGCTATGCCCAGATAACAGGGGGCATCGCGGAATTACGCAGACTGTTACAACAAAAAGGAGAAAACAATGAACCACCTAACCTTACTGAGCTTCTTGGCAGCGGCACCGCCACTGAAGGAACTTCTGATCGGGTTCCTGGTGATCCTGGTCGTTCTGGCCATCATCGCGGGGCTGATCTACGCCATTGAAACATGGGTAATGCAGTCACCGATTCCACAGCCCATAAAGCTGGTGATCGGCCTGGTCTGCATTGTCCTGGTACTGATCTGGGCCATCAATAATTTTGTGACATGAGCTGCGGAACCGACATAACCCAGTGCGACACGGTTCAGATAATTGAGCCGAATGAAGACCTTCTGGTCGATACCGCAGGGCAGACCAACGACATGGATGAACGCGGTGAAGTCATCCTTGAACCAGGACAGATCAATGCCGTGGTCATCTTTGAAGTGCCGAAGCTCAATCCGTACTACCACTTTGAATACCTCTACGTGGACGCCATGGGTGACACTCATCCCGGGGCTGTCCAGGTGGTGGCCACGGTCAGGGCCATAGAGGGCTTCGCGGTGACCTTTGCCGGTTCTCCGCTTACATCCCCGCCCGGGTTCAATTACATTCTGCACTGGCGGGTAGTGGTTACCCGCCAGAGTTCGGCGGTGATCGTTGATGCCCCGGAAGATCTCTATGTCCAGATGCCGCGCACCAACACCATGACGGTCAATTTCAACAACCCGCGCAGCGGAACCAATTACGGGTTCAGCGAACTGCGAGTGGAGAACCTGACTGAACTGCCCAATGTTCAGGCTGTTATCCGGGTTCAGGTTTACCGCAAGATGCTTGGCGCATTCTCTATTGCGGTCAATCCCACGCCGCGCAGTGACTTTTACTTCCTGAAAGTCAGAACGCCATGATACCAATCATTGAAGACGCAATTCTGGGGACGGATCTGAACTGTGATTTTCACGATCTTCTCAACTGCAATGCCCTGATACCTGCTCCACCGGGGCTGGTGGGGGATGACGATCCACGGCTCACCGACGCCCGCGCACCGCTGCCGGGCAGCGTGGTTGATGCCTCCTGCGCTGCCGACGCCGGGATCGTCCAGTCCAAACTTAACCTGAACGGCCAGATTCCCCCAGAATGGTTAGGAACCGCTGCTACACAAGCAGCACCGGGGGATCTGGCCGAGTATCAAGCCAACAAGAACGCGGTCAGCGGTTACTGCGGCTTGGATGGGACCGGCAAGGTTGCACCCGCGCAGCTCCCAGGCACCGTGGGGACGGGAACGGTGACCTCGGTCGGTCTGGCAATGCCAGCAGAGTTCACGGTGGCGGGAAGCCCGGTCACCACAGCGGGAACAATTTCTTCGGCATGGGCTGCCCAAGCTGATCTTTCCTGGTTCGGAAACAAGGAAGGCGCGGCGGGGCAGCCCAAATTTTATAGCACTCCATTTCCAATGGCGTTGATCCCGGATCTGGACGGCTCCAAAGTCACCAGTGGCGTGTTATCTCCCGCCAGACTTCCCATCGCCATAGGACTTGGCGTGGACCACGCCCCTGGTGCAGTTCCCGACCCAGGTTCAGTCATCGACATAGAACCGCCGGAGGGAGGCGGGCCGATAGCAGGAACTCCCGGCGCAAGGGCCAGTGACTACCTCGCCCGCGACATGAGCTACAAGGCCGTTCCCAGTATCGGGCCAACCTACCAGCCGGTGGTTCCGAACCCGGTGCTTGTGATCGGGCAGGGGCCGCCGTATCCGGTAACGATCACTTCACCCCTCACTGGTGCGTCCCTGTTCTACTCCATAGACAATATCAACAGCGGGTATGTTCCCATTGCCAGCGGTGGCCAAGTCCTGATAAATCCCGGTCAGGTGGTTTATGCCTACGCTTCCCGTGTCGGCTACACCAATTCAGAAGTTGTGAACATGCCAGCTCCAGGTGCGCCTCCCGATGAACTGGTGGTAACCGGAGACCCGATCAACCCGAATGAAGTCGTAATCGGAGATGATTCACTCGACGTAACCGTAGGATAAAACCATGAGACACCAAGACTTAACAATCAATCACAGGCTGGAAAGCTGGATCTATCCGGATGCAGCCGCCAGGATCGGAGCAACCGGATTCGTTGCCGGAGACATTGGACGGATCGCCTTCCAGTCCAACACCGGGGATTACTGGAGGCTCTTAAGCACAACCCCGACATGGAAACGCCTGAACGGAGGTTTCGCCTCCGTGCAGTCAGGGTCAGCCAGCCCAGCCGCCACAACGTCCGTAAACCCGGGTATCATGCTGGGTCTGGGAGCGGCGGCCAAGCTCACGCCAACCGCCACCGGAAAGATACTCGTCATCGTCGGTGGAACTCTCACCAGCTATGTGGCCAGCAAGCTGGCAGCTGCCGCCCTGCGATGGGGAACAGGATCTGCTCCGGCCTATGGCGCAAGCGGCAACACCGGAACGGTATTTCCAGGCAATACTGCCGTCTTCGGAGGCGACACCATTGAGACATCCGGTTTCTCGCTCTCCGGCCTTATCCCGAGCGCGGCAATCGGAACACAGCATTGGTTTGATTTACAGCTCTATGTGGATTCCGGAGGCAACGGACAGGCGTTAAATGCCAGCATCACGGTAGTTGAACTCCCATGACCCCGATTCAGGACAATGCACAGATGGTGACGGATCTGGATTGCCAGTTCCATGACCTGCGTAATATCCTGCATTTCTATCCCGTTCCCGGCAACCTGGTGCATCTCACCGACAAAAGGCTCTCGGATCCTAGAGAGATGCTGCCTGGTTCAGTGTCTGACGAGAGCGTTGCAGATCATGCAGAGATCCTTCAGAGCAAGCTGAATCTGAATGAAGACATTCCAGGTACATGGGTGTCCTCCCCCGGCCATGCGCCATTCAAAAACATGGCTGCCAGAGGTGACATGGCCGAGCTTCTGCCCCGCAAGGGTGCCCTCAATGGTTACGCTCCGTTGGACGCCAATCGCCGGATTCCTCCAGCGTATGTGACGCCCGGTGCAGGACTGGGAACAGTGAATGAAGTCCTGTTCGGATTTCCGTATCAGTTCGACACCGTTCAAACACCAGCACCTTCAGTTACCTGCACCACCACATGGAAAAATGTCCCCGACAGCAGCTGGTTCGGTGTCCATGACGCCGGGCTGGAGCCGCAGTTCCAAACCATGCCGATTCCGGAGAAGATCATTCCGGGAATTGATGCCGCAAAGTTTGTGAGCGGTCTTTTCAGCACTGAAGTCCTTCCCGTTGCAAAGTTCGGACAGGATCATGCGCCGGGAATTGTTCCTGACCCGGGGAAAGAAGGCAACGAGGACGAGTATCTGGCCAGGGATATGACCTACCGCCAGTTTCCTTCCGGTCAGCCTTATCAGCCATTCGTTTCCGCGCCCACCATCAGTGTCCAGTCGATTACCGGCGACAGGGTGACCCTGTTCATATCATGCTCGCTGGCGGGAGCACTCCTGTTCTACCGATTACGTGAAGGATCAGTGTTCATCGAACGCCCGAATCCCACCACGATAGTAGTAGCGACCGGGAGTTTCGTTGAGGCTTACGCGGCTAAGGAAGGATACAACAACAGCGCAATCACAGGCTACACCGTCCCCGGTCCTGAGATACCGGTGGACCTTACCAGCAATCTAATGGAGGCACCTTATGGCTATTGACGTAACAGGATCAGCGCGAACGCTGCTTAACGACGCACTGGCTCAGAACGATGTGGACATGGATAACCACATGTTGCTGAACCTCGACACATCCAACCTTCAGGAGCTGGGTTCACCGCCTACCATCGTTCCACCGGCCAACAACTGGCTGAAAGCGTGGAACAACCCGACAGCCACATGGACGCACCAGCAGATCAATTTCACCAACCTGGCTGGAAACCTGACTCCAGGAGCAGGAGGACAGCAACGCGCCATTACGCAACTGGGAACAATCGGGGTGGGCACATGGCAGGGAAGTATTATTGCCGGAGCGTATCTGGCCAGACTGAATGAAATCCGGTATCCCACCGGCCCCACTAACATTGGTTTTCAGAGGCTCATCAACCTGGCTGACCCCATCGAGCCATTCGATGCGGTCACCAAGCGGTTCATGGATTTTCTGCTTCAGGGACTCAATGTCCATGAAGCGGTGCGGGTGGCCACGACAGTTCGGATTGCCGCAACGGGGCTACCTGTCATTGATGGCGTTCAGGTTATATCAGGCGACCGGGTGCTGATTAAAGATACGAACCCCGGCAGCGAGGAGCAATACAAGGGAATCTGGATTGCAGCATCAGGAACATGGTCGGTTGCTCCCGATTACCTGAGCGTGGAAGGCATGACCCGGACTTATGTCGCCGTCCGTGAAGGAGAACAGAACGGATTGACAAGCTGGGTGCAGGTCAATCCGATCACCGCCATAACCGATCCCAAGAACTTCGTGTATTTCACCATGGCTGGCGGCGAACAAGGCCCGCCGGGAGTGGACGGAGAGGGTGTTCCACCTGGTGGTTTAACCGGTGAGGTGCTGTCCAAGATTGACGGAACTGATTTCAACACGCAATGGGTTCCCGTTCAACAGCTCGCTCTGCCTGAGATGTCCTTTGTGCAGACGGGGCAGCTGAACCCGGTTGGAACTAGCCAGGCCGCAGGACGAATGATGGGTCTGGCCGGAATCATCACGCTCCTCACAAGCTCAAAGGTGATGTGCACCATCAATGGTTTCATGTGGAACGATAATGCCGCCGGATCAGCAGCGGCCTCTATCAGGGTTGGAACAGGAGCGGCACCGGCCAATGGAGCAGTTCCTCCGGTTGGAAGCGTGAACATCGGCGGAGCGGCGGCGGTCAGCAGGATGCCAGCAAACGGCGTGGCACCATACTCCCTTACCTGCGTGCTCGGTGGAATAACGCCGGGTCTCCCATTCTGGTTTGATCTCCTGTTGCAGTGCCCGCAGGGAATCGGCCTTGCCAGCGTTGGCGGCACATCCCTCACCATTCACGAAATACCATGACTGACCAGCAGTTTACCATGTGGCTTGACCAGCTCTCAAAAGGTGGTGCTGCCGCAGGAGCACCCTCGGGCGGGCCGGGTGGTGGTGGTGGATACCAGCCGCCCAGACCGGGAGGAATCCCCGGTGGATACGGAGGTGGAATGGGCGGGTTCATCCCGACAAGGCAGTTTACCCAGCAGTCATCTCCGGCAGCCGGAGGCGGTGGTCTATGGCCGGGTGGAGCATATCCCAGCTACGGGAGGCAACTGGAGGAATGAGGGATTTCACCAGTGGTCCACGCAGGGCGGAGGATCTGTTACCCGGTTACCACGGGCAGAATGTGATGAGCACAGACAGGCCGCTTCCCGCGAGCTTGGTCGTCCCAACATGGGGCCGGGAAATTACATGCCGACCTACGGTGAGCCGGTGGCGTCCAATGAGCCGTATTATCCTGACATACCTCCAGCTGATCTGTCTCCGGAGGACACCACAGCACCATCCTGCCTGAACGTCCTCCCAATCAGGTTCTTCCTCCCAACTGGCAGGGACCATTTGAGCCTCGCAACGTTCCGCACATGGGAGTGGATTTCCCGACCGGAATCAATGTTCCTCATCAGGCAATGGATTTTGAAACCCCTGGGGTGACACCGATATTGGCTACGATTTGCCGCCTTCTCCGGATTTCCCATACACCAACTATTTTCCGCCTGACACCGGCACCGCGGGAATAATGGAACCGTCAGGCACCACTGGAATCTACGATCCCGGCAGCTACGTTCCGTTCACTGATTTGGCGGCGGTTACGCAGGAGGGGATCAGCGTCCATTTACGACCCCAACACCTACACGGGATTCACTGATTTCCCGACCGGACAGGATCCTAATGTCGGCGGAACAGCCGGTGGCTTCGACTTCACCGCTCCACCAGGTCAGGATGTTGACCAGTGGTGGCAGCAGAACATCCCCACCAATTACGTGATGGACCCGAATGCTGCTCCGGGTGCTCCTCCTGTAGTTGCCGGTGGCGGCGGAGGACAGCCAGCAGCTCCAGGATTTTTTACTCCCAATACTTCCGCACCTTCCAACATCTATGGAGGCACTCCAACGCACCGCCATTCTCCAATATCCGGGGATAACAACCACGACAGGGCCAGGGTTGTATGTGGATCCGAATAATCCCTCCGGCCAGGGTTTCTTCGATGAGCTGGGCAACCCCACAGACTGGAGGGGCGCAGGGCAGTTCTTCAAGGACGCTGCCGGAAACATCGTGAATACTGCCGGTAAGATCGTTCAGGCCGCCCGTGATGCTGCCGGTGGGCTGGTCAACAACATTATGAACGATCCCGGTTATTCCAGTCCGGATTACCTTGCCAGGATCGGATACAACCCAGGTCAGGGGACAGGTTCAATGTGGCCCGGCGGTTCTGAAGGTTACATACAGGACAATCCCGAGTTCAGGGCCGAGCAGGGAATCACCGGCCCAATGGAAGGCGGCAACATCGGAGGTGTCGGAGGACAGGGTGGGAGTTTCTTTGGCGGAACGGTAAATGCACCACACTGGGGATCAACGGCAATAGGATTTGGCGGGAACTTTGGAGGAGGCGGGGCTGTTAATGCCGCAGCACTGGGCAGTGGCAGGGGAATGTCACCGATAGCGAAAGCCTATCTGCTGCGGATGTTCAAGGGTCTCTACAATCCACAACCGACCCAGAAATATCCCGCACCGGCCCTCAGTAATGCCATCATGGGCAACTCGGCATTCATGCGCTCGCAGGGATTTGGACCAACGGTCCAGACCAACCCGCAAATGTATGCAGAGGGGCAGCGCAATCTGGGCGATTTCCTGCGTGAACACCCCGAATGGCTTAACCAGGCACTGGGCCGAGGGGCCAAGTATGAACCGTTGGGGACAGGGCCGACAAGGACTCAAAGCAGGCATGTGGGACAGGCAAAACCGGTATGATCGTAGATAAAAACAGGATCTTTGACGGATGGAAAACGCTGGAAGGCGGTGTCGATGGCGGTCGCCAGCCCAACACCATTGACCCCAACCAGTGCGCCAGCGCGATCAACATGACGTTTCGCGGCGGGAGTGCCACCACGCGCCCAGGCTTCAGGAAGCTGACCGAGGAGTTTGCGCCGATTCTGGGCAACCAGATCTGGTGCTTCAGGGAGAAACATCAGTACAACCCAACGGCTGACCTGTATCTCTACGGCATAAATCACACCATGTCAGACCCGGGCACGGGACACCTCCGCACCAATACCGCCAATCTTGCGTCAACCTGGCAAATCGCCATCTCCTCGACAACGCATTCAGGTCAGGACGCACGGGTTTTTTTCAGGTCACTGGTGGAGGGAAACGAAGTCTTCATCTCTGACCAGAGTAACACTGAGATCTACGTGCATTACTTTTTGAGGGCGAAACCCATTGACCATGGCCAGTGGTTTCTTCTTCCGGTCATCCATGATAATTCCTCGGGAACCCTGTTTGCCCAAGGTGACACGTTGAAGGTGGCGTTCCCTGATTACGGTTTTCCCAAGGATCTCTTTATTGTGGGAGAGTACAAAAAGAACTCCACACCCATCAGGAATCCCGATCCTCCCTTTCAGACTATTGCGCCATGGTTTGCGAGCCAGAACTCGGCATCCATATATAAGCACGGGAAGTTGCAGTCAGCCCAAGCCTATTCCCCACACAACGGAGAGGACTGCATCATGGCCATGATCGGAGGCCGCCTGTTCAAAATCGTTCCACAGGTGAAAACGGCCAAGGTCAGTGAGGTTGTCATCGAGGACACTGTGGAAAACATGCCCCATAACCTGCGGAACAACCAGGACTACCCCATCGGCTACATGTGCCAGGCCGACAAATTCCTGATTGCACAGGATGGAAGAAGCAGTGCCATCATCTATGACGCCACCAAGGCCAGGCGTTCCAGCACGACCGGGGACGAACTCCATACGGAAATACCGGTCGGAACGATAATGGCCTACGGCATGGGCCGTATCGTGGTGTGCGTCAACGAGCGTGATGTTGCCTTTGGTGATCTTTACGGCAGCCATGACCTTCCGGATCCTGCTGATTCTCTCCTGTTGTTCACCGAGCGAAACTTCCTGGCGGAAGGCTTCGATGCCGCCATTCCCTTCACTCAGGGGGTTGCCACCGGGATGATTTTCTTTCCGCAGCTGGACACTTCCACCGGCAACGGGCAGCTCATGGTGTTTGCCGAGCGCGGCAGCGCGTCCTTCTTCCTCTCCCTCCCACGGGAGGAATGGAAGACCAGCACGTTCCAGATCCTTTCCTACTCACCACCGGGCTTCGCGGCCACCGCTCCATTTCAGTGGTGAACGAGGATCTGTGGTTCCGTAGTGACGATGGCGTGCGCTCATATCGACAGGCCAGAAGCGAGCAGGGCGGCTGGGCGCACATTCCACTTTCCACCAATGTAAGGCAGTTTCTGGAGAACGATTCCGACTGGCTGCTCCCTTACGCTTCGTCCATCTACTTCGATAACCGGATCATTATGACCACTTCCCCGATGTGGAACAACGGGCGTCCAGTCCACCTCGGCATGGTAGTAGTGGATTTGACGTCATAAGTTCCTTCGGCGGGAGTCTCCAGTCCCCCAATTCCAGCAAGCCGCATGGGAGGGCAGTGGGTAAGCACCCGCTTCCTGCCAATTCAACTGCTGACAGGCAATTTTGGTGGACTGACCCGGGCATTCTGTTTTGGAATGGACAGCCATGGTGAGAACCAGCTTTATGAGCTTTCAAAGAACGACATGGACGACTGGGATGGCGAGCGAATTCCATTTGAGATGATAACAAGGACTCTGGATTTCCAGAAACTCGACCCGTCACAAAGCACCCCCTTTACCGAGAACGAACTGTATGATGCCGACCTCTGGCTGAGAGACATCATCGAGTAATGCACACGCTTAAGATATTTTACCGTCCCGACGATTACCCGAACTGGATACTGTGGCGGAATTCAACCAGAAGTTCTTTATGATCGGCGTGGCGGGAGCGATTGATGCCGGTGGCAATCCGGTTGCCCGCCCGGGGTTCGCTCCCAGAGTGCCTCTGGGGAAACCACAAAATGACTGCGACAAGACCACCGGTCGCCATCTGCGCCGTGGATACGATTTCCAGATCAAATTCTCCGGCACTGGCCATGTAGTGATTGACCGGTTCCGGCTGCACGCACAGCGGCTTATTGAAAAAAGCACATCAAAATGTTAAACTGACTATGAATCCGCCTCCTGTAGAAACCAAGTTTGCGATGCCTGACCCAAACGCATCGCCACTCAACCTGACCCAGCTCTTTCAGCTGGCCAATGCGCTGGTAAGTTCCACCATCCTTGGGCCGTATGTCCCCAACATTATCCAGAGCGGGCTACCGAAACCGGAAGACCAGGACAAGATATGGCTGGAACTGGACAGTCAGGGACGTCCCATTGCCATAAAGACCTACTGGCATGGCCACTGGCGCAGGGTTTACAACGGAATGCTGGGAGAGATACGTGGTTTCAGTGGCGATCCCGGTTACAACACCAGCGGGCATTTCAATGTGGACGGGCTGGGCAACATCGGCGGGGTGTATGACGGATGGCACATCTGCAATGGGAAAAACGGCACTCCGGATTACTCAAATCAGTTCCTTTGCGGGGCAAACATGAACCCGCCAGCAGGCACTCCCAACGGTTATGACGACGGATGGCAGACCCTGAT
>CATKHU010000030.1:5000-17500 GCA_949752735.1 Lumbricus terrestris
AGTTTTTAAACTATAAGCTTAGTACGGCATCGGCTTAAAGTTAACAACATTTGTACTTATGAAGTGAGATTTTATAAGAAATTTCTATGTAAAATCTCTGTCATTGAATGCAATCACCAATCAAAATAGATATACATTGTACAAACAGAATTTGAAAATCGCCGTTCCTTGTCATATAGGTCCATTACAGACATGACTATGTCAGTCCTGTAATGCAACCTGATATACTTAATCTATAACTTTCCATTTCTAATACAGCATATTGTTGCTTATTATTGCAATGTTGACATGAGATTCTTATTCAAGTTATAAATGTTTACATTATAATAGTGAAAGCTAGGTATAAGGAAAGAATATTAACATTAGTAGGCCTATAGGCTAATACATTCAAACGCTTAAAACGAAAATAGTCAAAAACTTATAACACATTGATAGTGTTAGTAACATATAATAGTCAGACAACCTTAAAAGTCCACGCAAGGTCTTAGTTCATCCTAAGCTTCATTGCATAGGATTGACAAGAGAAAAACAATAAGGCCGTATACGCTTGTCCTTCTCCACATTTCTATAGGACCTGTTATGTCTGTCTCTTTGACCGTCTGTTTGTCCAGACCATTCGTCCGGTGCAGCATAATCATTTTTCATCAATCCGTCTTCTTATTTGCACAAATCTTTTTCATCAATAATCTACGCAAAAAATAGCTTCTGTCAGAGCAGCAACTTTTTTATCACTTCATCTTTTAATTAAAGAATTAGTGTCCATCCATCTAGTTCCAATTTTCATCGGCAAATCTTTTCATCGATTCAACTTAAATTTAAGTAGAAATTACCTTATCAATCCGGCATTTATATTGCAAAAATTCTTTTCACCAATCCAAGCGATTAGGGGCCGTCCATAAAGTACGTCACGCTATTTTTGACCATTTTAGACCACCCCTCCCCCTGTCACAAACTGTCACACATCTCGGACCCCCCCTAAAGTACGTCACACTTTCGAACAATTTTTTTAATACATAACCATTTACCTAACCCTCTAAACCATAGGATACTATCCCTAATCCCTCTGATAGTGATGTGTGTCCCTAAACGCCTTGATAGTGACGGGAAATCAACTTTTATCCCGCCAGGCCGGGTTTTAGACACGCCTGGCCGGGCCGGGTCGGATTTTAGGTACTAAGAACAAAAAAATATAGAAGAATTTAAAAAATAAATGTGTGACGTCACACATGTCCTGACCCCCTCCCCCCTACCACAATCTGTCACACTTTCCTACACCCCTCCCCCCTGGAGCGTGACATACTTTATGGACGGCCCCTTAGCGACCAACACTAAAACCCATGCGATAGCGATTAATTTAAAATGCTAAAGCGATAGATTGCCTAAAACCTGTAGCTCAACATAGGGCCTACTGTTTTAGAGCCCGAATGGCTAATAACAATCTTAGGGTCATAGCTGCCAAATAAAAGGTTTAATTTCCACCTTCAACTAAATCAATTTGACTTAGTTTCCTGCAGTGCAATGGACTTCAAGTAGGCCTAATAAACTTTTTGAAATGGCATCATTAAACATCGTCTTCTCTGCGGACCGATTTTGCTTGTCACTTGCAGCTTAAGTTATAAAGCAATGATGATAAACCAATAGCTATCCAGACTGATTTTAAAAATCCTTCTTTAAAAAATGAAATGTTAACATGCACATTTGAAAACATAAGACTTCTTGACAAAGTCAAGCTGCAAAACTCGAAAGTCAATAAAGTGTTGGCAGCCGATTGACTCATTGCAGCACTTTCTGCATTCTTCTATCAACTCGGCGCATTTAGTTGAACTTGTCATTGATAATTTTTGTGCGAATAGACTGCCAAGGCTGAGTGTGTTGTGGATGAAGTTGCTTAAATTTCTCAATGACCATTTTTCCTGAAATAGAAAGCATACTGAAACATTTTGAATATTGATAATATGAAAAACAATTGTATACTTGAAACTGTAGCTTAAATAGGAATAGTGACATTAGGCTACATATCTAATTCTAACAAGCACCTAATCTCCTAACAGGCAGGGTGCGGTAAAAAAAGTAATCCCCTACGGTTTTCAGCCCATATCTTGGCCAAACATACGAATTTTTAAATGAAGCTTTACAGTCTTAAAGACAATTCATATTTACGTACAATGGTCAAATTACAAAAAAAATCAAATAGAACAAAAGTTATATCACTTTTAGTGAGGCCACCCACCGTTTTATGACGATTCAAAAACGAAACGTAATGTTTTTGTTTTTCGCTAAGATCATGGCCAGAAGTAGGAATTTCAAAATGAATCTCTACAGGCTTAAGGACAATTCATAATTACACATGATGGCCAGATTTCATCAAAATATTGCAAACACAACAAAAGTTACACCACTTTTAGTGAGGCCACCCACCGTTTTTGACGATTAAAAAACGTTACGCAACAAAAAGTAACAAAAACGTGATTTTATCAAGTCATAACTCAAATAACTGTTTGGAACTGAACTTGATAGTGATTCACAACTTGTGTTCAATGTGCCCACCACCAGTGCCAAAGCTTCTTTTGAGTCTGTTTTCAAAGTTCTTGATGGACCTGTTGATTAATCTGACGGATTTCTTATTTGCTAATTTGATTGTCATCTTGCTAAGTGACTTCTCGGTGACGTGCAGCTACGCTCGTACCCTGTTCCTTTTTTAAATAGTAATAATAATGATCATCTATCAATATCAAGGCTATCTGATACCAATTATTTGAGGTGAGACTAAATAAAATCGTGTCTTTGTTACTTTTGCCGCGTTACGTCTACGAATCGTCAAAAAACGGCAGGGGCCTCCTTAAAAGTCCCATAACTTTTATTCTTTTTGAAATATTTTGCTGAAATCTGGCCATCATGTGCAGATATGAATTGTCTTTAAGACCGTAAATTTTGATGTCAAAATTCTTACTTCCAGCCAAGATATTGGTCAGAATAATTAAATTGGTTTTTGTTACTTTTTGTTGCGTCGCGTTTTTGAATCGTCAAAAAACGGTGGATAGCCTCACTAAAAGTAATATACCTTTTGTTCTATTTGAAATATTTTGTTTGTAATTTGACCATTGTACGTAAATATGAATTGCCTTTAAGACTGTAAGGTTTCATTTAAAACTTCGTATGTTTGGCCAAGATATGGGCTGAGAACCGTAGGGGATTACTTTTTGCCGCACCCTGTATGGACATATCATTTCCCTTTCCAAAAATTGTTATTTATTCCAATTTGGCAATGGCCAGCGCAAAATTCCACTGCATGCTATCATGATACTCATGATTCAGAGGAAGTAGGCTATATAGCCAGCTTCTACACTAAGATTAAAAAGGTATTCAGAGGTATAAATTATATGCTCAAGGATGGACATGAATGGTTGCACATGAGAAATATTCTGACAGCAATAACGTGTTTCATCAACACCCCGTACAGATTCTGTTGGTGGTTGGTTTTAATTCTTTACGAGAACAATAATTAGACTTGAGTAAAGCAACACTGCGCGATACAAAATGATCATTAGCGACGTCCTCTTCCTTCATCCAGGCCAATTACCCGGCAGACTGGTCCGCACCAAGGCACAGATTTCTATTGCTGTCGTCGCTGATATATTCGGCATTTCAAAACACATACTGGAATGTCTTGAAGCGGTCAATGGCAGTTTAAATTTATATTGAGTTACTTATGCTCTCGGACATCGCGCAATTTGACACATTCTATAGTTTGAAGTATCAAACTCAGATTTTACAGGTCACCTGCATAGAACTGAGTAATGGTAGTCTAACTCCTGCAAAAACTCTGTCACACACTTTCTCATGATCTCTTCTCATGGCGTGCAGACATTTGAACGGTGGCCATTTGAACGGACGACACTTGACCGGCGACACTTTAACGGGCGATATTAGAACGGTCCGGACAGTAGAACAGGCGACACTTAACCGGAACGCCATATTACCGGACCGACTTATGAACAATTTACAAGGAGAGGAGGTGTAGCCTATACACTATACACGTTTATATAGGCCTATTTTGAGCTTTGACTTAATGTTGGATGCGACGTTTGGTGATACTGAATATTAGAGAAAGTTATAAAGTTTTACTGTTACTTTTACGTGTGAGACAAAGTTTTGTTTTTAAGTGTGAGACAGCGTTATTCCTTTATTCATTCATTCGTCCATTCATTCATTCATTCATTATATGAATTTATATAGCGCCCTTCAAGAAACTACCCAGACGCGCTCCCAGGCAAGCCACGGCGAAAGAAAAGAGACTTGAGAGAATGAAGGTGTGAACGGAGTTCATTCCAGATTGAAGGCCGTATACAACCGAGAAAGCTCGGCGTTGTCTGGCAGCTAGGTGAGCCCATGGAACTTAGAGTTGCCCCTTCATAGCAGAGTGAATAGCCTGATGTGTGCTTCGGGTGCTAGGACAAAATGTGCCCGGACAAAATGTCCCGGACAAAATGTCCCGGACAAAATGTCTCTGGACAAAAAGTCCCCGGATAAAAAGTCCCCGGACAAAAAGTCCCCGGATAAAATGTCCCCGGACAAAAAGTCCCCGGATAAAAAGTCCCCGGACAAAAAGTCCCCGGATAAAATGTCCCCGGACAAAAAGTCTCCGGATAAAATGTCCCTGGACAAAAAGTCCCCGGATAAAAAGTCCCCGGACAAAATGTGCCCGGACAAAATGTCCCTGACAGAAAGTCGCAGGGTGAAAGTGGTGTCCCTATAGTATACGTCGCATAAGGTCTTTGTTTATTGTATACACGCATCGTTTCATATGAATTTCAGTTATTAACGAATACTAAGTGATCGTTTACTTCAAAGCATTCGTTTTCAAACTTAACGTGCCATATGTACAGTTGTCCGTGCCATGGGGAAATATCCTAGTCAAAATGGGGGAGGGCGTCCGGGGAAAATTGTCGGGGAATAAGTCCGGAGGAATATGTCCAGGGGAAATGTCCGTTCACCATCACCTAAGCTACGCATCGCCGGCCTGTTGGGATTTTGTGCGGCTGTAGTATCACGCTAGACTGCGTCCGTGTGGGTGACTAAGCCTACGTCCAAGATGGATCGTCTTGTCTGACAATGCCCTCACCTGAAGACAGCCCAGCATTTGAAACAGCTGTGTAGAATGGCAGATGGAAACCTCTTAACTTCTATTTTAGCGGACCAGGGCCGTGTTCTGAAACCGCTCCTCTCAAGATCTTCTGCAAGACACCTCTAGGTTAGAACCCTATTTACTGCGTCCCAGGTCGCGCCACTGAATGGTCCAACTGCAATGGGCGGATAATTTCATGAGAAAAACGTCCTACTGCCAATTGAAGATATCTGAATCCACCATCTCAGAGGAAATGCTTGGTGGTCTTGCCCTTGTGAACAAAATCGAATGCATTGTTTCTGTTCATCGCTTTATGATAGCAGATAGGCCTGCTAGGGCCTTTCAGAAGCGCTGCCAGTGCATGCAATACCTAGAGAATAGGCAGGTTTTAAGACGAGAGAAAGATGACGAAAGACTACGAGAGAGGATGACAGAGCGAAGTGATGGAGGGTCCATTCCATTGGGAGGGACCTACGCATGCAGGCAAATGATAAGGATTGTGCCATGGCGGTCCTGACGCGGGGAACAAAGACGTCGAACCAATCAGAGACCCATAGATGTAAAAAACGATGGAAACGGAATAAAAAACGGTAAAAAACGTCGTTTTTTTCGAAAAAATAAAAAACGACAAAAAAACGATAAAAAACGGAAACGGTAAATAATTTGACTTTGCTACATCTAAAACCGCATTTTAATCTTGAAAACATTGATTAGGAACCTACTACACGCAGGCTATCTCTTAAATGATGATGTTAAACGATGAAATAATGACTATAGTTAGCTGAATCATTGAGAGTTGGCGGAAAACATAAGGAATATCAGAAAAAAATTAAAATTAAGGAGAATAATAACAGAAAGTTAATGAATAAATGAAGTTAAAGAAAAAATAAAAAACGATAAAAAACGATGGGAAAATTAAAAAAAAGAAAAAAACGACGATTTTTGGGAGAGAATAAAAAACCAAAAAAACGTTTTTTACAACTATGCAGAGACCTAAGAGGACGCAACGAAGTGGCAAAAATGGGGTGAGTACTGGATCGCAAAGATACTTCGAAGCAAGACTCAATTGGAGTTTGACGTTCAGGGGTTGTTGTCTCCAGAAATGGCATTTCCAGCCCCTCGCCATGACTGTGCAGAATCGTGTTTTGTTCGTCTTGGGCCCAGTCCATGGTCGGGATAGTGACGCTATGGCCCTCCGAAGTCCGAACCCTTCGGTCGGTCGGGCCTCAAGTTGAAGGGGTCTCCAAATTAATTTTAGCTGCTCATTATACCTATTGTGTCTGTTTATTTCTTAAAGTCATGTATTTACAACTTACAAATTGAAGGACTCAAATCGGAGTCGGATCGCGTGCCTAAAAAGTCAGGTAGGCCTACAGCTTCAGCAAACCTAATACAAATATTATTGATTTTGCGCATAAGTAACGCCACTTAAACTGACTCAGGTTAGTTCATAGAGTTTCTAAGCCTACTTTCTTAAGCACAGCGTTTATAAATTGTAATTCCTAATAGGGTGGGCCCATAATAAGACATGCGTGGGGCATTCGAAACAATACCTCGGTAGGCACAGATGTCATTAAGACGCGCCTGGCCTCAAGTTTGTAGGGGGCCTCCACATTTATAAGTGTAGGCCTACTCCGAAACGCAACTGTAGAAATATAATAATTTTCTTATGTTAACCCCGTCATCACTTATGTAAATGTAGGTTAGGCCTAATTTTGTTGCTCAGCAGATATGCCACATTATATGCAAAATGATGTAGCCTAACAAATGGACTGCAAAAGTATATTAGTGTATTCATTCATTCATTACAGAGATTTATATAGAGCCTCTTCAAGCGTTTTTACTCAGAAGCGCTCCCGACCCAACCACGGCTAAAGAGAGCAGTCTTGCAACATTGTAGGCCTATGTGCAGTTAATGTCTAAGGGCCCCAAGCCTTTAAAGTGTCCAGGGCCCTAAGGTTATCATGCCACTGCATAGTTACAGATAACGATAGAAAAAGAATTTTTCGACTGATCGATTGTCTCACCCAAAAAACTTATTATTAGGATAATTTATAAACTATAAAAATAATGAGCGATCCGGACACACACCTTCAAGGCTGCCTTTATGTAAGACAAACGCAGATACTATGAAAAATAGCTGAACCCCTTGGCAAATTTGTACATTTCTGACGCTAGAATCGGAATTCTTCTAAAATAGTGAACCAAATGCAGCTTGCAATTGGTTGGTTTGCTAAATGACTCGTTTTCATGCGTTTAGAGAAGGTGGTTCTCTGACAGAAGGACTCTTTTTCTCAATGTAGGTGTGCCTACTGCCAGGCGCACATGCGCTTGGTTTAGGTAGTGTAGGGACATTACTTTTATCCTGGGACTTTTTGTCCGGGACATTTTGTCCGGGACATTTTGTCCGGGGACATTTTGTCCGGGGACATTTTGTCCGGGGAGTTTTTGTCCGGGGACATTTTATCCGGGGACATTTTGTCCGGGGACATTTTGTCCGGGACTTTTTGTCCGGGGACTTTTTGTCCGTGGACATTTTGTACAGGGACATTTTGTCCAGGGACATTTTGTCCGGGACATTTTGTCCGGGGACATTTTGTCCGGGGACTTTTTGTCCAGGGACATTTTGTCCGGGACATTTTGTCCGGGGACATTTTGTCCGTCCACGGCATCCGAGATTGGGCGATAGAGGTCACGTAGGTATAAAATGGAGCGCAACCAATGATACAGCGTGAAATCAGAGCAGCAATTCGATAAGAGATACGTTGGGCTATAGGCAACCAGTGCAACACATCACGCATGTTATGACCACCCTGCCACAATTATGGCCATTTTTGACGGATCTCAAGAATGACATTCAATTGCAAGACTACTTTCATGCAAGGATCGAACAGGTTACACGTGCATGTCGCCAGCTACGGCAAAGGAGAAATTTTGATACATTTAAGCTCAGTTGCTCATTTTGTCACACAACTATACATTGAACTTGGTAGGCCAACATGTCCAAGACAGTAAATGTTTGATTGCTTTAAATTTTACTAACTTTACCGATCAATACTCCACCGGTCATCTGTCGCCCGTTCAACTGTCCGGCCGTTCAATAGTCTCAGCGGTCATTTATACACCGTTCTACTGTCGCCGTTCTACTGTCGCACGTTCTTTTGTCGTCCGTTCAAATGTCATGTAACCCTTCTCATACACAGCGCAATTCACGCGACGTTCGACAGCGCTATACAACATCGCTCAGTTGCTGTGATGCAATAGAGCAGTGCTGTTCAACGTTTTTGGCCCCACGGGCAGAAGCAATGATTTTTAAGCCTCACCAGTAAACTCAAAAGCAACGGCTAGCAGTAGTAGGGAGGAGATATTCTAGGACATTGACCCATAATTTGCCTTCATTCCCGACCTTTGACCAGTACATAGGGTCATCCCGACCTTTGACCCCAATTTGCCTACATGTTTGACCTTTGACCCATAACTTAGGACTAATATTGCACATTTGCCTCCATGTTTGACCTTTGACCCATAACTTAGGACCAATGTTGCACATTTGACCAGTACATAGGTTCATTCCCGACCTTTGACCCCAATTTGCCTTCATTTCGGAACATTGACCCCAATTTGCCCCTCGTAGCTACGATAGAACCTATGTACTGGGGAGGCTGATGAATTAAAATTATGAAAAAATATTTTCTTGTATCAGTATAAAGATAATATCTTGTATACAAAATGAACTACACAACTTATAATCTGAAAGAATTACGGCAAATTCCAAAACAAAGAGGACAAAAAGGATACTCAAGATTAGGAAAAGCGGAACTTATCGCACTCATATCACACGGAGATCGACTAGGCGCTCGGACCCCAGACATCAAGGCTTCAACGGGGGTGTTATTTTTTTAGGGGGTTATTTTTTTTATTTTTTATTTTTGGTTCAATTTTTATGTGAAGGCGCCTATAGGTTAAAATTTTAGGGGGGTGTTATTTTTTTAGGGGGTTATTTTTTTTTCTTTTTTTTTCTTTTTCTTTTTCTTTTTCTTTTTCTTTTTCAAGATTTTTTTCAGAATTCATCAGCCTCCACGTATAGGTTCCATCGTCGCTACGAGGGGAGCAGGAGGGCTAGAGTTCCCGCAACGATGCTTTTGTATTTGGGCAGGGGGCCACTCGGTTCAGATGGGATTGGGGCCCCTGTCTTTGGTTGGATTGAGAATTTTTATCCATGGCTCTGGTCAATTGTCCCGGATTTGAGGCAAATTGGGGTCAATGTTCCGAAATGAAGGCAAATTGGGGTCAAAGGTCGGGAATGAACCTATGTACTGGTCAAATGTGCAACATTGGTCCTAAGTTATGGGTCAAAGGTCAAACATGGAGGCAAATGTGCAATATTAGTCCTAAGTTATGGGTCAAAGGTCAAACATGTAGGCAAATTGGGGTCAAAGGTCGGGATGACCCTATGTACTGGTCAAAGGTCGGGAATGAAGGCAAATTATGGGTCAATGTTCTAGAATATCTCATCCCTACTACTGCTAGCATTTATTATAATTTTCGCCTATAGCTGGGGTACACGGCGTTGCCCGGGAAATTTAGGATTCGACCCGCTCCGGGCCACAACCATACTCCACCACACCACACCCATTCCACCACATTCCTACCTCCACCGGTACGCCACCCATGAAATTGGGTATTGGGGAAATTTCCACACCATCCCACCCCCAAATTTCTTGCTGTCCTGCGGCAGAATAACGGTCAAGGCAAAGGAATTTTATCAGGGCAAGCTGCTTGGCCGCCACCGTTTTACAAACTAATATATATTTTCGCGGTTACGCCAGTTGCAGACCTTAGCTCAAACTCCATCCTTCCTATGTGAGCTTTTCACCCGGGCTTCTGTCTATCTGGGCAGCCGTTCACTGCGCTCAGCTACCCGTTCAGGCCTACTTGTTCTTTTTTCGTGCTCTGTGAGCATGCAACGAACAGGATCCTTGGTAGAGGGTCGCAGTATGGACAGCACTGCATTAGAAAGAGCAACAAACTAAGATGCATGACAGCACTGCATTTGAGATAGCAGAAAACTAAGATACAGCAACCTGAAACACATACCAGGATTTTTCTCTGCATTGAGCCAAGATTTGAAGTAATCTCGGGTAGTGTCAGTTTCTCCTTTAGACCATCGTAAATAAGCCCATCTCTTCCTTTTCCGCATTTTTCGACTGACATCTGGTTCTTCTGAAGAAGGATCAGACTCCATATCACTTAGGAAATGTCTCGTCTAAAACGAAATTGAAAGAATATCCTGCAATAATTTGTACACTGCACAAAAAGATTACAAGAACGGTTATATTTAAACTGAATTTGCACTTTCATTCTGCAGTAAACGCCTGCAGCGGCAAAAACCGCTGTCATGGTGAACTCCCTTCAAGTAGAATAGTAGATTACAACGGCTGTAGCTGTAAAGCCGTAAAAGAGTTGAGAGCTTCAAGTCTCTGATCAAACTGTTCTGAGCTTAATTACAATTTCATTTGAAATAATTTATTCATCCAATTATCATCTTATAAAATGCAATACAATACAATTGATATCTGATATCACCTTCCTTACAAAGCTCAGAAGTGCACACACAACTAATAGAATGCATTTGCGATAACATGAGGTAAAAACCATGAAAACACCAACGAAATGGAAAAATGTGAAAAAAACCCGGATTATTTGGTAAGGGGAATTGGTGACTTTTTTGAAGATTTCGGCCGGATGACTAAAAAAGTCGTTAGTATTTTTAGGAAGGAAAATTGGTGAAACTTCCCCGAAATCAAATCCTGGCCACGGCCTTGCGGGAGGCTCTTCGCTGCCCTCCTACTTAATCAAGGAAATGTGTTGAACCCACTCCCCCATCATTGAGGCCCCAGCCTTATTCCATGAAGCCAAGACTATATGACAGAATTTTCCATAATTATAGGGCGAACAACCTAATGAGGAAATCGTTTTTAACGAGAATGCTTAATTGTATTTAAATGTCATACCATATAAACCAAAATTCAGCATAAATTGTTGGTTATTAAAAAACATAATATTTTAAAAATTATTTTAGATTTTGTACATAGGATTTGTGCTAATTTAAAACACTTGATATTAGTTGGATATAGAAATGATGTAGGCTACGCTTGTTTATTATACCATGTCTGTACACACAAATGAGGTTAGCAATTGGTCTATTAAAGAATATTCTCATTTTATCTTATCTTCGCCAGTGCCGGTGTCGCGTGACAGTTCGTGACACCGGCGTTAGCACCCCCCAAACCCCCCGGCCGGAGGGGGCCTCGAGTTTGAAGGGGGCTCCCAAATTTAGCTGGTCAATATGCCTAGTTGGGACTGTACAGATTCGGCCTGGTGCATGCCTCAACTAATCATATGGCACTGCCATAGCAGACCTAAAGCAAATGTCATACTGATTTGGGCGTAAGCATAAAACCATTAGAGTTTTAAAGGGGCCCCCATATTTAGCTGGTCATTATGCCTATAATAATTTTTATGTAACTGTACAGATCCGGTCTTGTGCACGCCTCAATTAACCATATGGCACTGCCATAGCAGACCTAAAGCAAGTATCATACTGATTTTGGGCTTAAGTATAAAGCCATTCTAACCAATTCGATCAGGCAATTTCGTCCACATTCTCAAACACAACTTTTGTAAATTTTAACTTATTCTAATTGCTAATTGGATGAGGCCTCAAAATAAAACCTGCGTAAGGTCCAAACATTAAAGCTTGTGTAGGCTCCCAGATGTCCTTGGTATGTGTCTGATCTCAAATTTGCAAGGGGCCTCAAATGTAGCTGGTAATTATACCTTTCATGACTGTTCATTCCTGAAACCACGCACCAAATTATGTTTTAACGCGAATCATACAAAATAATATTACGCAAACCAATAGAACATTGTCCTTCAACCAAAGAGGAGACTTGGGGGTGGGGGTGGACAGAGGCATGGCCCCACAATTTGTGGTTGGGAGTTGGGACGGAATCCCTGTATCCTCAATATTTCAGAAATACTTCATAAGTATCATCCACTGCCCATCAATAATTTAATAGATCTAATCATTTTGTTAAGATAACAGCCTATAAATGCTACCATTACAGTCGGCAAATCAGACAAATTTAAACAATGGAGAGGGGACAGTCTGAAGTCCTAAACCACGACTATAACAGCATTGAAAAATGAGCAATTTTTGTAAAGCCGACAGCTTAAAATTCTACCATTACAGCATGGAAATGCGAAAAAAATTAACAATTGGGAGGGGACATTTATTGAAGTCTTTCAGCCCTTATATTATGAGAAATTTTGCTGAGGTGACAGCTCAAGGTATGGGGCCCCAAGTGTTTTT
>CATKHU010000030.1:25000-53409 GCA_949752735.1 Lumbricus terrestris
TAATTGTCCCACAAAGACCTGTGATTAGGGAAGTCTTCTGTGATGCCACGCAGATAGCCATGTAGACTTATAAACGCATAACTAGAACCAACAATTCACGTTTCTAAATAAATGTTAAGATGAATACGGCAAAAATTAAAAATGTTTTCTTAATGGTTTAAAAATTGGGAAGTCTGTATTTTTCGTCTGTCCATGGACAGACAGACAATCAGACAGACAGACACTCAGACAGACAGACACTCTGACAGTCTGTTACAGTAGGCCCTATGCAGGGATGGGCAGTAATTTAATTGAGTAATTGAAATTACGTAATTTAAATTACAATTGTAATTGGTAATTTGTAATTTGATGCTCTGCATCAGAGTAATTTGTAATTTGTAATTCAATTACATTTATTCCTGTAATTTGTAATTTCAATTACATTCTGCAAAATCAAATTACTTTGAATGGCCTATATTAAAATTCTTTGATGAATCATGCGATCCTTGCAACAGTGAATTATCCGTATTTTAAGTCATGTGGCTACCTGCACAGTTTGCAGATCAAACTAAAAGAATACACGAGTTGCTAGTAACAACATCTGAATATACCACCGGTAGCGAACAAAATACTGAGCATCTAGTGGTCATAAAGAAGAAGAGGAAGAGGAAGAATTTAATGGTTTTAGTGTGCAGCGTCTTAGTGACCATAAATTAAGTCGACTAGCAGAAACAAAAACGATTTAGAAATCTTGCAGCTTATGGAATATGACAGAAAAGGGAACTAATAATGCCTCATAGCTCTACAACTACTAACAAATTATTTAAATACAATTTAATGATGCCCTGCCTTTGTCTGCACCAGTAGATAGATAGGCGGCATAGGCCTACAGGCTCTTTAGTTTTACAGGCCTGATTGCAAGGCATAACAAACGATCAGATAGGCCTAATTTGTTTGAACGGCTGCTGCATCTAAAAGAAAGCTACACGATAAATAATTATACACATAGAAATAAGGGAAAAGGCATGCACTTCCTGCCTGAGGTTATTTATTCCTATGTTTTAAGCCCCAAAGTAATTTGTAATTGATGTAATTGAAATTACGTAATTTGTAATTTGTAATTTGAGGCTCCGAGTCAAAAGTAATTTGTAATTTGTAATTCAATTACATTTTTTCCAGTAATTGGTAATTTGTAATTGAATTACATGCTGCCCTGTAATTTGCCCATCCCTGGCCCTATGCCTTTAGCTATAACCTTTGCAAGTCTGCCTATTGGGCCTCCATTCCGTCATAAAGAAAATGGCTCGTATAACTTCGGTCTACTTTTAATCGGTCTACTTTTAAAAGTACGCTTGGCGATTGTTCTGATCAAATTTTCAAGCTTTTTACAGCGCGGGCTGTATGAATATTGGACTGGGGAAGATAACGATTAAACTCACATATCCATCTGCATGCCCTATAGGCCATAAATTATGTCTGCACAATGCACTTGGGTCTGCTGTTGCTTCTGTATGATTCTAGAGTGAAGAGATTTAAGTTTTCAGCTGGCACAGACAGTCCACGGGCAGAGCCGTTTGAACGCCTAGGCAAGCGAGGCACATGCCTAGAGCCCCGCGCAACAGAGGGCCCCGCGGCGACCCAACCATAGGCCTACCATATCGCATAACAACTTAGCAACATGTTATACGAAAATTTGACGTACCGTATGTTAAACTTACATTTATTTTACACTGCTTAGTACAAGGATTGTTATGCTAGCTGTGTCAACAGCATACTAGCCTATTGCCTATTATTAACAAATGTAAACAATTACACACACGCACATAGGCTATATATAGTAATATAATTATAATTACAATAAAAAAATCTTTGTTCATCGAGTTCAGCAGCTCAGTTCTGCTGTTGCTGGGTTATTCTAATGAATAACAGCAGATGTGAATATAAAAGTATATAAGCTCTTACTTTTCATCACTATCATCAGCTTATTCCTGTGTCAAAAATGGTCCTGAATTGCTGACCAAGATACACTTTCCGAAATCATATTTAATGGTACACAAATCAACCAAGGACTAATGAACTACCGGTTCCAAAATCGGGAAGCCACATGTAGTAGGTCTGATGATGTTGCTTTACTAGGTGTTCAGATAATACCACCAAAACATTTTGAAATTTGACAGTTTAAAATTCGAAGGATAGCACTGGAGAGAAGCAATTCAGTTGTACAAAAATAGTATAAATTGTACAAATATTAACAGTAAGTCATACTCATTTTAGCAGGATAGTGTCATATATTATAATAGTAAATAATTACTATAACCATGTAATAGTAAATAATATTAGAAATACGGTATACATGTAGTATATTATAACAGTTCATGTAATGCGATGATGTGAACAGTAACTAAAAACTTATCCTTTTGTCAAATATTTCGGGAGGGATGTCACCGAGAGGTGATAGGATCAATTGCCGAGATGATTGGGGGTTTCAACCCCCAGTCATTCCTAGAGCCAAACAGTAAAATTTGTCTTTTACACCAAGATTCCAAGTGGGTAATGGTCCAACCACCCAGTAATTTTTCCACAATTCTTGCACTGGTCATCTCTGTTTTAGTCAGGCAAAAATAGTGTTTATACAAATATATACAGTAATTTCTACTCATTGCAACATGATAGTATCATATATTATAGTAGTAAATAGTGTCATTATAGAATCATATCATAGTAATTAATATCGCGGTAATATTATTACACTTCATGTAAAACAATGATGAAAACAGTAACTAAAAACCAATATCATTTTGTCAAATTTTTCTGGGGGGGGGGGTAAATGTCAATCCTGGGAGAGGAACTTTCCCCCCAGAGACGTCTAGATTAAAACTGCCCCGGACATTATCCCCCCGGGGTAGGAAATTATCCCCCCAGTCCATGATTTCATTAGCTAAACATGATGCACAAAATGTAACAATGGGCCTATGTTAAGTGAATATCTATACATTACACATTAGTTTAACATCCTGCAAGAATATGTTAAGTTAATTGAAGGCTTAACATATATATTATATAACATTTTAAAGGTCTGAAACGACGCTAAGAAGTCTACGAAGCTCATACTCAAATGTCGTTAAGATGACACCTTAAAACGCTGTCACTGCAATGTGGAAATTCAATAACAAGAGTTCGTTGTAGCCAAATCTGACACTAACAATTAAGCTGGCATGCTTACTGTATACGATTCCCATTCATTTCTATAATTTATTTAATCTCATTTTGAATAGAAACGACTCTAATAGCCTTAAGTCTACGAAGCTCGGACGTAGCCTAACTGACGTTAACAAACCTTTGTTGTAAGACACTAAACAAATAGACTATAAAGGCCCTACATATAATTCCCATTCGTTAATTTCAAATCTACGTTTAGGCCTAGGCTTACTGATACAATTAGGACTTAAATGACACTAAGAACTTTCGTTTGCATGCGAATGCCAGTGACAAGTCTTATCGGTTACGGCATTAATCTACGATTTGCACATAGGAGGGGGGGGACTTTGTCCGGGAGCGCTAATGTTTTATGCAAAATCGGGCGGGATATGTCGGGGGTCTTTTGTCCGGGAGATAATGTCCGAGCGATAGTGTCCAGGGGGGCTAATGTCCTACACCCGCTTGAACCGTTGCATGTCATTGTATATTACAGGACGCCAAATATTATTTCGTACTAGGCGGGCAACGTGTTAATGAACTTAAAACTGTTATTTTTGGGCGCGCTGAAGCTGGGGGGGACTCTGAGTAGTTTTTTCCTGAAAGGGCGATATATAAATTTCCGAATGTATGAATGAATGAATGAATGAATGAATGCATGCATACATATATACATACATACATACATACATACATACATACATACATACATACAAACATACATACATACATGCATGCATGCATACATACATACATACATACATACATACATACATACATACATACATACATACATACGTATACATACATGTGGGGCGCGGTGGTCTAGTGGTGGCGTCGTTGCCTTGAAGCCGGAAGGTTCGAGGTTCGAATCCACCTCCCCGCGTAGGGACCTTGGGCAAGTTCTTTACTCACAATTGCTCAGCGCTTCGGCGTGAAACTTTACATATTCCTACAGGATGTTAAACTAATGTGTAATGTATAGATATTCATTTAACATAGGCCCATTGTTACATTTTGTGCAACATTTTTAGGCAATGATATCATAGACTGAGGGGGGTGATAATGTCCTACCCCGGGGGATCATGTCCGGGGCTAATGTCCGGAAGGGATAATGTCCGGGGGGAATAATGTCATGGGGGGCTAATGTCCGTACCCCATACATACATACGTGCATAAATAAATACATACATACATACATGCATACATACATACATACATACATACATACATACGTACATACATACATACAGGCACACAAACCAACATACATACACACATACATACCACCATACATGTATGCACATACATGCATGCATACATGCACGCACATATACATGGATACTGTATTCATGCATATAGTCATGCAAGAATTCTGACCATCGTCAGCAACTACAATGAGCATGTTGTACTTGCAGAGTTCTTTATTACTATTGTAGGCTATGTGTAATAATTAATGCAGAAACTGAATGAATATTATGCATTATTATCGAAATTATGTTATTAATATATGATACAGACGTTGTTTGGTCTTTCGTTCAGCATGGGGGCGGGGGGGGGGTAATTGTCCGGGGCAATTGTCTGGGGGGTAATTGGTACGGTGTAATTCTCCGGGGTAATTGTCCGGGGGGGCGTAGTTGTCCGGGGTATAATTGTCCTTAAAATGTTGCCATTAAAGTTTGCAAATTGAACATATTTTAAACAGTAGGAGAAGACATTTATTGCAGTTTTAAACCATGTCTCTAAGCACTGAAATCATGAATAATTTTGTGTAGATTACAGTTTTAAAAGCTACGGCTACAGCTTGGAAATCCAGAAAATTGTAAGTAGGGCCTAATTTGGATGTGATGCTCTGAAGTCTTAAAGATTTAAACCATGAGTATAAGCATTGAAAACTGAGCCATTGTATTAAGATGACGGTCTGAATTCTCACAATTGTGATATGGAAATTGAAAAAAACTTATAGGCCTAGTGTTGTTGGGCCACTTATTGAAGTCTTAAGCCATGTTTTTCAGCAAATGTAATTGTGAGAATGTCTTAGAACAGGACTCTAAATTGTTAGCACTGCTACATGTATTATGAGAAATTTCATCGAAATGAGAGCCCAAAATGCTTCCCCCTACATGTTGGTGCAAGATAAACACTGCATCTACTTCATTACACACGTACATCCTGCGCACACATACACAGCTCAGGAGCATAATGGGTTGCATAGCATTGCTTATCTCTCTCTCTGGCGCGACGCTACTATCGGATAGCCAGGCAGCGGGGGTCAAACGAAACCATACTAGCCTAATTATCAACCGTGGACGGAACGACAATGCACCTAAATAAACCAGATGCCCGGTCAGCTCATCAACACGTGTAATCGGCACAGTTGTCTGGAATGGGTTCCCACAGGGCTACGTCTACTTCCTGGGGTTCTTACAGAAACACTTTTTTTTATTAAACTCAAAACTGTCCGTTTTGCCGTGCTAAAGTCAGGAGCGCTTCTGAGCAGTCCCCATGAAGAAGTGCTATGTAAATTCTTGAAGAAATGAATAAATGAATGAATGATGGGTCTATTAAAAGATAGGCCTTAATTGTACTTTTAAATTAACCCAACAGTCAGTGCTATGATCCAGTTTGCTTTTAGAAATGATTTGATCCTTCTCTGCTTTCCGTCCACCACTTTAAATTTCTTCCAAGCGTAATTCGCTTAGTTCTCTTTAGAATTTCGTTTCTTCAGCTTTTCCCAGCTAATTGCTAGCCACGTCTGTAGTTGCTTCGACAATGCCGTATACAGTCCTCACCACCATCCTAAATACCACTGGAATGCAGTGATGACGACGATGACAGCGACAAAATGATGATGATGATGACGACAACACCGAGTGTGATTATGAAGACGTTGAATATGACGATGAATATGAATGTGATGATGATGATGATGATGATGATGATGATGATGATGATGATGATGATGATGATGATGATGATGATGATGATGATGATGATGATGAATATGAATATGAATATGAATATGATGATGATGATGATGATGATGATGATGATGATGATGATGATGATGATGATGATGATGATGATGATGATGAATATGATGATGATGAAGATGATGATGATGATGATGATGATGATGATGATGATGATGATGATGATGATGATGAATATGAATATGAATATGAATATGATGATGATGATGATGATGATGATGATGATGAATATGATGATGATGATGATGATGATGATGATGATGATGATGATGATGATGATGATGATGATGATGATGATGATGATGATGACGATGACGATGACGATGACGATGACGATGACGATGACGATGATGACGATGACGACGATGATGATGATAATGATGACGATGATGATGATGATGATGATATGATGATGATGATGATGATGATGATGATGATGATGATGATGATGATGATGATGATGATGATGATGATGATGAATATGATGATGATGATGATGATGATGATGATGATGATGATGATGATGATGATGATGATGATGATGATGATGATGATGATGATGATGATGATGATGATGATGATGATGATGATGATGATGATGATGATGATGATGATGATGAATATGAATATGAATATGAATATGATGATGATGATGATGATGATGATGATGATGATGATGATGAATATGATGATGATGATGATGATGATGATGATGATGATGATGATGATGATGATGATGATGATGATGATGATGATGATGATGATGATGATGATGATGATGATGATGATGACGATGACGATGACGATGACGATGACGATGACGATGACGATGACGATGATGACGATGACGACGATGATGATGATGATGATGACGATGATGATGATGATGATGATATGATGATGATGATGATGATGATGATGATGATGATGATGATGATGATGATGATGATGATGATGATGATGATGATGATGATGATATGATGACAGGACCGGATAAAAAATGTAGGCCCTGTTCAGTAAAACTGCGAGGCCCCAACGAAAGCATGGTCTACTAAAAAGTACAAAAGAGCATACCAAAAAGGTCGCATTATGATTAAGGCTATATTGCGATCCCAGGTGCCAGTGGCGTAGCCAGGAATTTACGATGGTTTTTTTGCCTGGCCGGATGCCCTTTCTGACACCAACCCAACAGTAGCCTATTACAGTAAATAAAAGGGAATAAAGTAACAAAGGGAATAAAGTAAGAAAAACAATTGTTACTACAAGTATTTGTTTTGTTTTTCTTATTTAAGCGGATAAATAACCTTTTTAAAAAAATTTATGGGCCAATAGGGGGTTTAAACCCGAAATCCCTAGACAAGTTGCCATGACTACCTTCTAATGGCCCCTTGTGAGAACAATTTTTCAACGGCATGTTCAATATGTCATGTCCAAAATTTGTCTTAAAAATTAACAGAGTCCATGTATCCAAAACTATCGTCCTTACAGCAAGTCAGCACCATGTTTACGAACAACGCTAATGACGTAGCTATAGTGCTAGTAGAACAAAGAGGGTCGTCATAATATATGCGTAGGCCTATTTGCCATTATTCTATCCTAAGACATTATGACCATAGGCAGTGGGGCACGGTGGTGTAGTGGGTATGTTCGTTGCCTTGCAGCCGGAGGGTTGCAGGTTCGAATCCACCTCAAGTCGCTGCGTTAGAGACCTTGGACAAGTTCTTCACTCACAATTGCTGAGCGCTTAGGCGTGAAACTCCGATGCAGTGTCCACGCTGTAGTCGGGAGCGCCTCTGAGGAGTGAGCTTGAAGTGGCGCTATAGCAAGTGCACATACAAACAATCAAACAAACATAGCTAATTTTGTCACAAAAGTGATGTAGATCAAGAGGATGTCGTCATAATGGGACAGAGCCATTGTCGTAGCAGCAGCGTAGTTAGTGAATAAAAAATTGCAAAACGAGAGAAATCGTCACAATATGAATTCAATAGCACAAGTTGGCAATAATGCAGCATCGTGGTGCTGGGTCCCGCATTTTCTGAACAGGAACTGGATCACCACATGTGTCAATTGAGCTGTGCGGGCCCCCGAAAACTGCAGACCCGGGAGCTGGAGCACCATTAGCATCCACCTTAATGCGGGTATGCACACAAAACGTGTTAAAATCGACGAATCAACATTGAATTTCGTCTATTAGCAATTCGTTCCTTATATTTTTCAGTATAAACTATAAACAGGTCTTTTAATATTCCAGCCTTGCATATAAGTATACAGTATTATGCATCTTTCACGGTCTAAGAATATTAGAGAAATTAATGGTCAGAAATGTTTATAAGTTTGTAACCATGGTTATACTTAAGGAACTGGGACAAGTAAACAGCACAGAATTAATTTATGCCCTAATTATATTCTTGGGACGAAAATTCTGACAATCTTGTGGCAGGACAACGACCTGGGCCAAAAAAATTTACGATAGCATTTACCCTGATTTGCCCCCCACTGCAGTGCCACCTTCACTTATTACAAAATAAATGTCATAGGCCTATTTTCGCGGTGGCGTTGGTAGTGGGTAGACCTAATTTGCGGTAACTAAGCCATGCCGTTACAAGAACGCCTGGGAATGATAATGACGACGACGATGATGATGATGATGACGATGATGATGATGATGATGATGATGATAATATCAATGACGATTTCTCTGAGGCCGTAAAGCAACCATGCCGGTTCAAGGCGCTGACGACGACGACGACGACGATGATGATGATGATTATGATGATAGTGTTGATGAAGATGATGATGATGATGTTGTTGTTGATGATGATAATGCCGATGATCTATTGTATTGTTGATGCTGTTGGTCATTTTGTTGTTGTAGTTGTTATTGTTGTTGCTGTTGTTGCCTGGGGGAGGTGTTGGTGTCAGTTTTGGTGGTGGTATTTGTGGTGGAGGTGACGATAAAGATGTCGATTATGATGATGACGATGATGATGACGACGACGACTGACGACGACGGCGGTGATGATGGTTTTGATAACAATGACGTTTATGCCGTAACAAGGGCGCCTGATAATGTTGATGAAGATGATGATGATGATGATGATGATGATAATGGTGATGGTGATGGTGATGATGATGATGATAACGATGATGACGACGACGACGACGGCGATGATGATGATGATGATGATGATGATGATGATGATGATGATGATGATGATGATGATGATGATGATGATGATGATAATGATAACGATAATGACGACGATGATGATATCGATGATGATGACGACGACGACGGCGATTATGATGATGGTGATAACAATTATGATTTTTATGGCGCCCTAACACAGCCATGCCGTTACTAGGCGCCTGATGACGATGATGATGACGACGACGACGATGATGGCTACGAAGATTATGATAGGCCTACTGATTAACTTATTATTCTGTATTTTTGAGGCGATATCTATATAAACAATGAGACGATTCTGGTTTTTGCCGGGATGCATTTTAACAGTTTTTGGGATTTTCACTCCAAACTTTCACTACTGTGTCAGTCTGGGCACCCAATGGAGTGGTTGGCAAATCTCTCCCACCATAGGGGTCATAACCAAATTTAAACTTAGTCGTTAAACACCGCACGTACCCGTAAACCCCGCACATGTCCAAAACAGCGAACCCATACATCAATGGGGTCTACTGCATAAGGTAGAAAATCAAAAGGCAGAAAATCAAAAGGCAGAAAATCAAAAGGCAGAAAATCAAAAGGCAGAAAAATCAAAAGGCAGACTAATAGGCCTATAGGCCTGCAGCTGTGGTTTAGATCCTATAGTATACAGGGTGTCACATCTGGAACCAAGTGCAAAACAGAGGAAATTAAAAAAGGGTCAAAGCCTACGTCGGGAGAGGATGGTCGGCCTGGGAGAGGAAGGACAGGGATTGAATCTGGTCCCCTAGCGGGGGAGGGTAGAAATTTCTTACAACACAGCGGTCACTAGAGCATATAACCAGTATAGTGAGGCATGATACTTAGTCTAGTTCTTTGCACCTGGCTGCTATGGATTTTACGGTAGGCCAAAATTGACCTGTGTACAGGTTCCTCAAGTACAGGTTCCTCACTCAAGTAATGCACCGGCGTACCCAAACTCATGTCAGGAGTACAAAGTCTACAATATTCATGTCAAAATAGTGAGTCGCCAGTCTGAATAAATTGCAGGCTGATGCTTACTTTATATTATAAGTAATGCAATGACGGAGGCAATTTATGGGACAATGACGCTTGGGGACTCTCTGTAGAAAACGGCAACTCTGGGCTAGTGCCCGACGTCCGGTATAACGGACGCTTACATTGCAATCGAAATTTCCTTAGGAAAACTTACGGCAATTGTGATAACATTTCGTCAGCATATTGACCCATATGGCTACTATAAACAACATTTACACTTTCTCTCAATTCCTCCCCGTTCAATACCAAGCAGAAATATAAAAACTAGTTGTAGCGATGATTTTCGATATGTTGCAGTAGACACATTAGCACAAGCAATAAAATATTTCCAATTCACATAATCCGGCAATCGCAATAGTGGAATATAAAGTCAATTGACGCACTAATTTAAAAATTGTGATGACCATATTAAACAGTTGCCTCTTATTTTTGCCAACGTGTTTTCTAAGCGTCCGTTATGACGGACGCTGGGCACTAATGGGTTAATCAGTTTCAGCACGTTTTAATGAATTGTGCATTTGTGTTTAGGCGGCAAAGTGCAGCTTACATATGTCACGATAGACAATGTGACACCCTGTATACTAGGCCCTATAGGATCTAAACCACAGTAGGCCTATAATAGTCTGCCTTTTGATTTCCGGCCTTTTGATTTTCTGCCTTTTGATTTCCTGCCTTTTGATTTTCTGCCTTCTGATTTTCTGCCTTTTGATTTTTCTGCCTTTTGATTTTTCTGCCTCATTATTTTTCTGCCTTTTGATTTTCTGCCTTTTGATTTTCTGCCTTTTGATTTTCTGCCTTTTGATTTTCTGCCTTATGTAGTGCTCCCCATCAATGACGTCATCACTTTATGACCTAATTTTTAACGCTGGCGGTTAGGAAAATAATGATAAAAGCACTGTTGATGGCAAGTTTGGACAAGAGAGGGACGAAGTGAAAGTGGGATGGAGGGAGGAAGGAAGGAAGGAGGGGTGGAAGAGAAAGAGTGGAAGTGAGAGAGGGAGTGAAGGAGGGAGGTAGGAAGAGAGGTAGTGAGAGGGACGGACGGAGTAATGGAGGGAGGGATGGAGGGAGGGAGAGAGAGTGAGGTAGGAGCAGACGTAGGGAGAGAGGGACGGATGGAGGGACGGAATGACCGAAGGAAGGATGAAATATAGAGGAATGGCCGGGAACCGGGCAAATCTTAAAATTTCTGGGCAACGCCGGGTACCCCATCTAGTTAAAAATAAGCATGATGATGAAAGATTAATATGATGATGATTGTGACAATGACGATGATGATGACGATAATGATGATGATAACAAGTCATTGTTATTGATTGTATGGCGCCGTAACACAGTTATGCGGTTAAAGGGCGTCTGATGGTGATGACGACTACCACCACGCTGATGATGATAGTGATAATGACGATTTCTATGCTGCCGTGGCACAACCAGGTCCTTACAAGCCCGCCTGATAATGATGTCGATGATGATGATGATGATGATGATGATGATGATGATGATGATGATGATGATGATGATGATGATGATGATGATGATGATGATGATGATGATGATGATGATGATGATGATGTCGATGATGATGATGATGTCGATGATGGTATTCCCGGGTGGTGGTGGTGGTGATGAAAAGGATGATTTTACGACGACAATAACGACGATGACGTCGATGATGATGATGATTTCAACAGCGATGGCGACTACAATGATGATGGTGGTGACGACGATGATGACAATGATGATGACGACGACGACGACGATGATGATGATGATGATGATGGTGATGGTGATGGTGATGATGATGATTTCAACGACATCCATACAGGCACTCTACTTTGCTCGGCACTACCTGCCTTGACGATAGTCGTTACACGCTCTTTAGTTCTCTCGAGAAAACTTGGTTTCCTAGAGGACGGGGCAACTAGATTAGACAATTTGACAGGGAGATTAACTACGGAAAGATTTTTACAAAATTGATTGTAAAACGATTGGCAGCTCGTTTTAGTAATATGTGCGAATGACTAAGTCAGAAAGAAACCTCTAGTCTGCTTGCCCTCTAGTCTTTTTGCCCAGCAGCCCAGTGGTCAACGTAAACGTTGATTTGAGCATTTTAATCGTGGAATTTTACTATCATTCATCGGATTAAAGCATAGGCCTTTGGGAGTGAGACACTATAAACTACAATCATTGCCATTCTCTAAAGAGGTTAACCTCCGACAGTCGCCATGCTGGCGAGCAAATTGTTTAGATTAGACAATTCGTTGAAGAAGGGGTTCTGTGAAGTGCTTGTCATCGTCCCCAGCAGGGCTTCTCTCCTCTGTTTATGCCGATCAATGAGTCCAGTGTTGCCATTATTACCTGGAGGGTCAAGCAGCCGAAACGTCATTAACGTCATAGCAAGAAGCCGACAACCGATCTAGACTATATATAATTACGAGCTTCATTATGTCTTTGGACTGCCTCTTGGTTTGTGCCATTGTGCACCTGAATACCTTTCTATCCGCTTCGATGACAGCCCGTTTTTACGACTGTACGTACACTGTAGGCCCCTATGCATACCTAAATGTATGTTCGTACATCTGACCGTGGGCGTCTATGCATGTGTGTGCTTCTGGCTATCTGCTTCTCCGTCTATCCGTCTGAATATCTGTCTACCTGTGGCTATCGGTGTCATCCTCTGTACGCATGTCTCTCTGTCCATCGCACACTGTCCGTCTAAATGTCTTTCCGTCGTCCTTATGTGTGTCTATATTATAATGCGCCTGTATGTTTGTTCGTCCGCCTGCATGCGTGCATGCCTGTATGTCTCAAGCATAGAGTGTATAGAGAGGAGAGGAGGACGAGGAGCAGAGACCTATAGTTTAACCCTCGAATGCCCAAGGGGGGTCCGACCGGACCCCAGGCCCGTTTTTTCCGGATAACTTTTTAACGGCTATAGATCTGCACAAATGCTTTTAGGTATTCCTAGAACAACCATTTGGGCATCGAATGGTATATTTTTCGTGAGTATTGTCCAACCCTGTACCCCACCACCACAGCATATACTAAGGGTACCCTACGATATTCGGTTATTTGTCATACATGCGTATGGTTACTGGCCAATAAATAAATGGCCAGCGCACGTTATATGAACGAAAGATTCATATAAATTGTTGAACTTAGAATTACTGACATTGTAGCATTATGTTTGGTCAATGTTTGCAACACAGAATTTGAAAGTCTGCAAGTCTGCGTAGGCCTACACAGCAATAATTGCATGCAACAGGCGTGCGTCAAAACGGAACGCTTAGGACAGTTCATACAAACGGTGGCAACCGTTCTGTCAAGGTTAGGCTACGCAAATAAATGGCTCAGCTTTTCTTCTTAGCCGGTGGTGTTGTAGACGGTAGTGGCCTACCCTTCTTTCTCAACACACAAGTAGGCCTAACACCACACAGTGACACAGCCGTTCATATATACTTCCATTCCTCCGCAATTGTTTGAAATTACCCCTTTCAATCGTGGCATGGTGTTATCAGGTCAGGAATCCGTCTGAGGAGTTTCTCTTGAAGCGGCGCTATACAAATTTACAATTGCGATTAGGATTTAGTCTACCATAATGCAACTGGTCCGTCGATAGCTGGAAGTGAGAGAAGCACTGCTGACTGGCATGCGGACGCACCGGACGTATAGGCTTCCTTCGGTAAATGATGCAAGCAAGCATAACACGTGTATCACGAGATTTTTACACTATTATTTTGCACCAGGTGGTGATATTGTGATATACGATACCTCAATCGATTGCAAATTCATTTGGGATTTCATAGAACTAAATTCGGTTACGATATTCCAATCCCTTCTCAATATATTAACATGAAAACAATAGGCTTCCTTCAGTAAAAGCCGCAAGCAAGCATAAAATGTATATCACGAGCTTATTACACTGTTATTTAACACCAGGTGGTGCTATTGTGACATAAGATACATCAATCGATTGCAAATTCATTTGCGATTACATGGAACTAAATTCTGTAACGATATTCCAATCCATTCTCAAGATATTCACAAAAAACGTTGGGGTCCGCGCGGACCCCCTTGGGCCTTCGTGTACCTAAAAATACCTTGGGCACTCGAGTGTTAAAACCTCGAGGGGTTATCAATGGGATGAGACGACTATTAGACAGAAAGGCATCAGTGCAAGAGTCGCGGAAAGACTTGGTTTTGTTTGTACTATAATCTTATTGGACTCAGTCACTGCTTTTAATTGGGAAGAGCTTTTGGTAAGTTTTCCAGTTATGTGCTCTGATCATCTCCAATGCCCTTGAATTGACAAGCTTTCACCACGACCCACACAACGCTGTTGATGATTATGTAGAAAAAGAGAAAGAAGAACATTACGATGATGAGGATGATGATGATGATGATGGTGGTGATGGTGATGGTGATGGTGGTGATGATGATGATGATGATGATGATGATGATGATGACGGCTACGGCGACGACGGCTACGACGATAGTGGTGACGACGACGAGATGTCGATGAAGCTGGTGATGTCGATGATGACAATGATAGTGAAGGTGATGACGAAGATGACGATTACGACGATGATGATGATGATGATTGTGATGATGATGTTGAGGACGATGATGATGATGATGACGACGACGATGACGATGACGATGATGATGATGATGACGACGACGGCTACGGCGACGACGGCTACGATGATGGTGGCGACGACGACGGCGACGACGACGACGACGACGACGATGACGATGACGACGACGACGACGACGACGATGACGACGACGATGACGACGACGACGACGATGACGATGACGATGACGATGACGATGATGATGACGATGATGATGATGATGATGATGATGATGATGATGATGATGATGATGATGATGATGATGATGCAGGGATATTCACGCCAGCGATAAGCATTGTTCCCGGAATTGTTCCTTAATCTGGAACTCTCTGCCTCCTTATGTTCGTAACTCTTCTAGCGAGACTGTCTTTCGCTCTAAACTGAAAACTTTCCTCTTTGAGTCTGCCTATAATTCATTCAATTACCCCTACACATGTGCAGAAGTTGTCGGTCTATTATAGGGCCTATATTGAAATCAGAAGTTTTTTCAATAATTGACAATTTGTTCCGAGATTTCCCCCTCATTTTTGCTATAATAATAAATGACGATGAAAAATAATTGTATTGCATGCGTGGGGCCACCTAACGCGTAGAGGATCCGGTTCGGCCAAGCATGTTGAACATAATATTATCTACAATGCCCTCCACTCGCAACCATCGAGGCCCCCGCAACATGCAACGAGCAATGGGGGTCCTCACAGATTGGATGTCCTCAAATTGACTCCGACTCAACGCCCAAAAATCCCAATTCATTTGATTGGGCACTAGGCAACAGGCTAAGCTCAAACCGATGATGATGAGGGCTCGACCTTCACAGTTCCCATCTATGACTTTTTTTGCCGCGACCTTGGGGTGCTCCTGGTCTCTGAACTCACCCTTGCATCTCATATAGATCTGGTGTGACGTAGCTGCCACTATACCAACTGCGGCAGCTCAGGGTCATTGCTCGCTCTCTGACTTCTAAAGTTGCAGCTTCTCTTGTCCATGCATTTGTGTTGAGCAGCCTCGACTACTGCGCCTCCATATTTGCTGGTCTACCGCGGGTTCGGATTGAGAGGTTGGAGAGGGTCCACCAGGCTGCCGCACGACTTATTGGGGGGTTCACCAAGTACGACCGTGTATACCAAATATATGCGTGAGGTCTTGCACTGGCTTCCTTTCCCGCAGCGCATCTCATTTAGGATATCATCTTTGGTGTGGCGATGCTTATCAGACTGGGCACCCTATTTTCTGTGTGAGCTTTGCCTCCCTCTTTCCACTTGCATAGGCCGCCGCGCACTGCGCTCTGCTGTCCATAGTGACCTAATGGTTCCTTCCACTCGCTCTGCAACAATGCAGAGGCAGTTTTATTCTCTGTGGGTGGTTCAACAACCTGCAGAAATGGACGTCTTTAACTACGCGACACCTCCCAAGCTGTTCTCAACTTCAGAAACTGTTGAAGACTGTTTTTCGCTTGATCTCGACCGGGAGCGCCTTTGAGTAGGTACCTTGAAGTGGTGCTATATAAATTATGATTGATTGATTTATGGATGCCTTAATCCGGCCCCTGTATGATGATTTTGACGATGATGATGATCGTGATGGTGACGACGATGGTTATGATAATGATGATGACACTGATCATATTGGCTATACTCACAATCATGACGATACTGAAGTCGATGATGGTGATGATGATGAAAATAAATACTATGATGGTTCTGACAAAGAATTCCACAATGGGAATGATTGTGGAGCCTATGATGATGACCGTGATGATTATTATGATAATGATGATTATGACGAAGATAATGTCGACGACGACGATGATGATGATGATCATGACGATGATAACAGTGACAATTTTAATGGCACCTTGACAGAGCCATGCCGTTACAAGGGCGCCTGACAACAACGACGACGATGATGATGATGATAAAGATGACGATGATAAAGACCCTGATTATGACACTGATTTTACCTATACACTATATTTTGACGGCCACGACAACGACGATGATAATAATGCTGATAACAATGACGACTTATATGGCTTTTGATAATGATGATGACGACGAAGACGAGATGATGATCATGATACTGATTTTAGTTATTTTTTAACATTTGTACGACGATATTGAAGATAAAGATGACGAAGATAAATATGATGATGATTGTGATAATGACGATGATGATGGTGATTATGATGATGACAACGACGATGATGATGGTGATGACATTGATTGTGATACTAATTTTACATATTATTCAAAATGTTAACGACGATTGTCAAACTCCAATTGACCTTCAAAGTTTTCTTCCTTTTTCTTCAGTGTACAGTAGCGCAGCCTACGCCTAACCTAGTCACTGTATTTCGGTATCTAAAGCTAGTGTATAAGTTTCTAAAGTTCTTAACTTGTTCAATTACAACAAAGCTCTGTTTCTTGTATTTTCTTCTTTCTTCATAACAACGCAAATAACACAACAATGGATCAACGACGACAAACGCTTGAATTCTACGACAGCAACGCAACTATTATTATCTAACTCCACTGTTCTCTTCAACGTCTTCTATTCTCTACTACCAACTCCTTCTTCTACTACTTATCTCACTGTCTGGGCGTACACTCTTCCCCTTGCCGCTCTGTCCTTCTATCTGCCTCTCTCCGTCTATCTGTCCGTCTGTCTGCCTATCTCTCTCTCTCTCTCTCTCTCCGGCGACGGTCGGCCGAGCCGCGCCAACTTTCCCGCCAGTCTGTCACCTGCAGGCCTAACTGTCTAGACGCTGACCTTGAGCTGGTCTATTCGTACGCCTAAACATCAACTGACCACATAGACTATACAAAATTAGCTCACATTACCTCCCTCCTTTCTTTTAAAGAGAGCTAATTATCTATAAAAATTAGCGAACGTACCTTAACTAAACATTGCAAATAGTCCATAACATAATACATTATAAAATATCTTACACTACAATCTAGACAGACAATCAGCTACTACATTCAATTTACCTTTCTTATAGTTCAACAGAATGTCAAAATTTTGCAATGATAAAGACCATCTGACTAATTTAGCAGATTTCGACATTGATTCAGTCAAATAAACTAAAGGATTATGGTCTGTAAACACATTGATTTTAGAACCAATAAGAATTTCTTTCAACTTGTTTAAAGCCCATATAATTGCATAGGCTTCCTTCTCAATCGTCGCCCACCTCCTCTGAGTATCTGTCAGCTTCTGACTGATAAATGAAACAGGACGTTCAATCCCTTCCTCGTCCACCTGAGACAGTACAGCTCCCACAGCAAAATCACTGCTATCACAGTACAAATTAAATGGTTTCCCAACCTCAAACATATATAGAATCACATTTGATAAGACAATCTGTTTAAGGGAATCAAAAGATTTCTGATGTGTATCAGTCCAAACAATGTTATCAGGTACTTTCTTGCTAGTCAAGTCTGTCAATGGTTTAGCAATTTCAGCAAAATTACAGATAAACTGTCTGTAAAATCCAAAAAATCCTAAGACTTGCTTCACTTCCTTCCTGGTTTCAGGTTTCTTCAAATTAATTAAACTGTCAATCCTGTCTGGATTCATCATCTTCTTCCCTGATCCTATGAGGTGACCGATGAACTTCACCTCACTCTTACCAAACACACATTTCTTCAAGTTCAATGTTACATTATGCAGTCTTATTTGTTTCAAGAATAATTCCAAATGTCTTAAATGAATGTCCCAATCATTCGAATGCACTGCAATGTCATCAACATAAGGTTCAGTAAAATCATGAATCGGTTGCAAGATCATATTTATCGCTTTTACAAAAGTCCGTCCAGAGTTAATCATTCCAAACGGAACACGCGTAAATTCATACAGTCCATTATGTGTAACAAACGCAGTCTTCCATTGGTCACTCTTTTTCACAGGACAAGTCCAATATGCACTGCGACAGTCCATAACAGAAATGAACTTGGATTTTCCAACTTTGCTCAAGACATCGTTGACGATTGGCATAGGATATCGGCAATTTTCAGTAAAAGAGTTAATGTATCTGTAGTCACAAGCCAATCTCAAGGATCCATTCTTCTTTTTGACAATGACAAGTGGACTTGCCATTCTGCTTGACGATGGTTGAATGATGTTTTCTTTCAGCATCTCTTGTATTTGTTTTTCCACTTCTGCTCGGTATATTAATGGTATTCGATAAGCCACGAATTCTTTTTCTCGAAAGTCTGGTCTCAGCACCACTTCGTGTTCTACTAATGTACATAGTCCAGGTTGGTCTGAAAATCTGTCTGCATATCGATTCAGTACATCAAGTAATTGTTTCTGCTGTTCGCTGGTCAGATGTCCAATTTGTTCGTAATCCAATTGAAGTGACTTCTGTTTTGTCTCTGAATAGTCTTCCTTCAGCGGTATTTCTACCACTGATCCAAATTCGTCATCCTCTTCCACGATCAGACCACAAGACAATGTTCTCGTAATGAACTTCCTCATCTTGTTAGCATGAATAATCCGTCGACCGTTTTCGTTCATGTCCACCAGATACGAATATTTGGATCTTCTTTGCAAGACCGTGCATGGACCATGCCATCGGGAGATCAGTTTATTGGTTGACGTTGGATACAGCACGATGACGTTCTCTCCTGGCTCGAATTCTTTATCTTTTGCTCTTTTGTTGTATTGACTGGCGTACTGTTTTTGCTTTTCTTCAGCACAGCTCTCGGCGAATGTCAAGGCCTTTTCCATGTCTGCTCTTAAATTCTTCAGGTACTTTGCCGGTTGCACTCCAATGTTCGGTGGTAGATTTATTTCTTTGGTCCAGCTTTCTTTAAGGATGGTGAGTGGCCCTCTCGGCAACTTTCCATAGACCAGCAAATACGGTGCCACTCCTGTAGTTGCATTAGGCACTTCTCTCAATGCCCATACTGTAAATGGAATAATTTTATGCCACTGTCTCGGATTTTCCACAACGACATGATGAATCATTTTCTTGAACGTTTGATTCCATCTCTCCACCAATCCTGCCGCTTCTGGATGTCCTGGCGAATCGAATCGAGGACAACATCCCATCAGTTTCAGAAATTCTCTTGTTAGACTGGCTGTAAAATTCGTCCCTCTATCGCTCGTGATTACTGACGGAACTCCCACATCCATGAACAGCTTCATCAAAGCTTCGCATACAGCCTTAGCGGTCAATGACTTCATCAAGAATATTGTCGGCCATCTTGTACATGAGTCCACGATGCACAAACAATACTTATGCCCTGCTGCTGAAGTCGGTTCGATTGGTCCTACGACGTCCATGGTCATTCTTCTGAACGGTACATCCTCTCTTGGTATTGGTGTAATCGGCACTCGATCCATCACCAAACTTCGTGCTTTCAACTGACACTTCTCACAGGACTTGCAGAACTTCACCACATCTCTACGCATTCTTGGCCACACAAAGGACAACTTGATACGTTCCCTTGTCTTCTCTTCTCCCAAGTGTCCGCCAAATACTGACTCATGTGCCAATTCCATCACCTGAATTCTTCTTTCCTTCGGCAACACCAACTGATACACCAACTGGTCCAACATTTGATGCTTCTTATACATCAGCCCATTCACCACACTAAACTCTGATCCTTTGTCTTCAGCTATCTTCCACCACGACCTCAGTGACTCGTCATTTCTCTGCTGCTCTTCAAATTTCTTTGCGTCTGCCAATTGTCTTTCATCACTTGTATTCTCGGCAAACAAATCCCTCATACTCGTGTCTATTTCACCATCACTCTCAGAATCATTATCATTATCACGTTCACATGCAACCATCTCTTCTTCAATTTCATTGTTTCCGGATGTTATTCCTTCTTCTTCTTCTTGAACGCTTTGTTCATCATCGCTTTCTGTGTCCTCATCTAGCAAACTTTCATTTGACTTTTCCTCTTCTCCTTCTTCCACTTCTCTTCTCCGACTCTGTGCTCTTGTAGTCACATTCGCTTGCAATTCTCCTTGTAATACATTCACTGGTGGAACCTCTTTCAGTTCTGCGATTATCTCTGGATGCAGCAAGAACTTTTCTTTGTTATCTTTGCACAAGACTGCCGGAATGCTGGCACACACCAAGGTTAAATATGGCGCGATATTTACTCCCTTGTCTTTCAAATCTCCTCCTTCGTTATGACAACTCATCCGCACTTCGATTTTCACCAACTTAGCTGGAATGGGTTCTCCAGCCACACATTGCAAATGTACTCTGCCAATTTCTTCCACTGTCGCTCCTTTCAACAATTCCTCATTGATTACTGGAATCTCAGTACCAGAGTCGATCAGCGCTCTGACTTGCACGGGATGACAACTGTCATCATTTCCACGTATCTCTACATTGACATGCTGTAGTAAAGACTTCTTCGTACGTTGACACTCATCTTTGCTTTCTGTTTCTCGACCAGTATCTTTAATTGGAGCAGAATTTACTATTTCTCTCTGTATAGCAAATTGAGGCGTGCACTTCATCACTGACTTCACTTCCGTTTCGCGGTTGTCTTGTTCTTCAGACTGATTCGGTGCATTCATTACTTGTATCTGATTTACTCTGAGATTTTCTGCACTTCGAGTAAATCTATTTCTCAGACTCGTCATTCTTGGTGGTACTTTGCAATCCTTTATCAGATGTCGGTCTGACTGACAATTATGGCAACGTTTCTTAACAATCCCTCTCTGTTCAGTGCTCTCCCGCCTGTAATTGTACGCTGTATTGTTTTCTCTTTGGCGTCCCATCACTGGAATTCGACTGTACATTTGTCTGTCACCCGTTGCTTCTCTTCTATCTTGACCAAACTGTCTTCCAGGAGCACCATCATTCCTTGCTTCGTTATTTCTGGCTTGGTTTCCTGTTTCTTTGTTATTACTATTCCACCTGGGTTGCTTCGAACTATTTCCCCATGCTTCATATTTCGGTTTGTCTTGAAACATTAGACCAATTCGATTGTTCACGTGTACGTCTGCGAGTTCTGCAACATTACTAGCTTCAAAGCATTCAGTACCCTCTTTTGCTAGTACGAACTGTAGTGGACCCGGTGGTAGACATTCTTTCAATTTATCCGCCACCAATAGATCAAATAACTTCTCGTAGCTTTTGCCCACTCGCCTACTTCTGACATAATAGTTCAACAGATTCTTTAATCTTGCTGTAAACATCGTGTATGTTTCTTCTGCCGTTTTCCTCGCATCTCCAAATCGTGATCGATATTCTCTCGCTGTCAATTTGAATTCTTTCAGTAAATGTTCTTTCACTATGTCGTAATCATCCAGATCATCGAAAGACAATCGGTTCAACACCGTTCTTGCTCTAGGCGTCATTAGTGGTAACAGCAATTTGACCCAAAACTGCTTTTCCACCGTAAAACTGTTGAATGCATTCTCAACTGTCTCAAAATATAATGGCACCTCCATCATATCATATGGCATCTTAGGTAATACGTGTTTCATTGCATCACCTATCCTTTTAATCTTGGACACCATTGTCTCACTTTCTCTGATCCTGTTTCGTTCTGACTCCTCACGGCTTCTTCTTTCGTCTTCATTTCGTTCCCTCAGTCTATTTTGATCTTCTACCCTACGCAGTTCTTCTTGTTCTATCTTTTGCTGCAACAATTCTAACTGTCTTCTGCGTTCCTCCTTTTCTATAGCCATTTCTCGGAGCTGAGCTTCCTTAAGAGCGATTTTCTTTTGTTCTAATTCTAATTGTTCTTCCCTTTCTCTTTCCGCTTTTTCCAAATTTTCTTTCTCCATTTTCAATTCTTTCTGTCGAATCTCTTCGGCTCTTTGTAATTCTGCCAAACGCATGGCTTCTTTGTCTTCCTCACGAATCTTTTGCTCTTCAATCTGTTGTTTTCGTATTTCTTCATCACCTTTCCTTGCCCTCTCGTATTCTATCATCAATTCCATTCTTCTTCGTTCTGCTTCGTCACGATCTCTTTTCAGTTGTTCTAGCTGAAGCTGGAACTGCTGCTTCTGCATCTCAATCTCTTGTTGTCTCATCCTTTCTGCTTGTTCTGCTCTTGCTTTTTCCTCCAGTCGAAGCTTTTCTGTTCGTTCAATCTGCTCTTGTATCCGTTCTTTCTCCTCCTGTCTCCGTTTCTCCTCTTTCTCTTTATCTTCTTGTCTACGTTTCTCCTCTTTCTCTTCTCGTCTACGTTGCTCCTCTTTCTCTTCTTGTTTTTGTTCTTTCTCCTCTCGTCTCCGCTGCTCCTCTTTCTCTTTCTCCTCCTGTCTCCGTTTCTCCTCTTTCTCTTTCTCCTCTTGTTTCCGTTTCTCCTCTTTCTCTTTCTCTTCTTGTCTACGTTGTTCTTCTTTCTCGTTCTCCTGTTGTCTCCTTTGTTCCTCTTTCTCTTTCTCTTCTTGTTTCCGTTCTTTTTCTTCTTGTCTGCGTTGCTCCTCTTTCGCTTTCTCTTCTTGTCTGCGTTGCTCCTCCCTCATCATCATAAATTGCATCAACGCCTCCATAGACATCGGTGCCGGTGGTTTTTCAATTGGTTTCTCCTCAACACCACCCACAGCACCTTTCTCTTCAGCTTCCTTTTTAAGCCAAACCTCTGCTAAAGCTCCCATCAAATTTTCTCTAGACATCTCTTCGACTTCTTCTACGTCTAGACCCTCTTCAATTAATAACTTTATTAATCGATCAGAAGACATCTTCTTTATACTGGCTTGCTTTTGTTCTGTAAGTTTCTCCATCTTTCTTCTTTACTTCAGTGATTACCGTGAAGAAATCAAGGGAGTGGCTATGAATATCTGTGATTGGCTGACTTTAATTCTTATGGCTCCTTGGGTAAACAAGCAAGTTTTGTATACCTCTCTCTGGCGTTGCGTTGTCGTAATGTCGTTCGTATGCCCGTTGTATCTTCTCACCAGACTCCGAAATGCGTCTCCAATCGTAAATATTCCTCCAAATGAAAATATTCCTCCGACTGAAAATATTCCTCGAATTGAAAATATTCCTCCAAATGAAAATATTCCTCCAATTGAAAATATTCCTCCAATTGAAAATATTCCTCCAATTGAAAATATTCCTCCAAATGAAAATATTCCTCCAAATGAAAATATTCCTCCAAATGAGTTCGCTATCCCAACGTCCTTTGCTTGAATTCAGTATCCCACCGCTGCCACCAAAATGTCAAACTCCAATTGACCTTCAAAGTTTTCTTCCTTTTTCTTCAGTGTACAGTAGCGCAGCCTACGCCTAACCTAGTCACTGTATTTCGGTATCTAAAGCTAGTGTATAAGTTTCTAAAGTTCTTAACTTGTTCAATTACAACAAAGCTCTGTTTCTTGTATTTTCTTCTTTCTTCATAACAACGCAAATAACACAACAATGGATCAACGACGACAAACGCTTGAATTCTACGACAGCAACGCAACTATTATTATCTAACTCCACTGTTCTCTTCAACGTCTTCTATTCTCTACTACCAACTCCTTCTTCTACTACTTATCTCACTGTCTGGGCGTACACTCTTCCCCTTGCCGCTCTGTCCTTCTATCTGCCTCTCTCCGTCTATCTGTCCGTCTGTCTGCCTATCTCTCTCTCTCTCTCTCTCTCCGGCGACGGTCGGCCGAGCCGCGCCAACTTTCCCGCCAGTCTGTCACCTGCAGGCCTAACTGTCTAGACGCTGACCTTGAGCTGGTCTATTCGTACGCCTAAACATCAACTGACCACATAGACTATACAAAATTAGCTCACAACGATATTGAAAATAAAGATTATAAGGAAGATAAATAATGATGATGATTGTGATAACGATGATGCTGACGAACACGATGATCTATGATCTATTGTATTGTTGTTCCTGTTGTTCGTATTGTTGTTGCTGTTGTTGTTGTTGATGGTGGTGGTGATGATAATATTGGCGGTGGTGGTGGTGGTATTGGTGGTGCTGGAGTGGTGGTAGTGTTGTTGGTGGTAGATGTGGTGGTGGTGACAATAATGATGACGATGATGATGATGATGATGATGATGATGATGATGATGATGATGATGATGATAATGATGGTGATGATGATGGTGATGATGGTGATGATGATTAAAATGAGGATTATGATATTGATGACAATGTTGTTGTTTTTGGTGTGGTGGTGGTGGCGGTAGAGTGAGGGTAGTAGTGGTAATGCTAACGATAGCGATGACGACGACGATGACGATGATGAAGATGATGTTGACGATGACGATGACTATGACGATGATGATGATGATGATGATGATGATGATGATGATGATGATGATGATGATGATGATGATGATGATGATGATGATGATGATGATGATGATGATGATGAGGAGGATGATGATGATGATGATGATGATGATGATGATGATGATGATGCTTATGATGATTATGATGATGATGATGAATATGATAATGATGATGATTATGATGATGATGATGATGATGATGATGGTGATGATGACAACGACATCCATACCCAAACCCTTCCCTGGTCGATGTTGCGTGCTTTGGCGATTGTTGCCAGAAGGTCGTTGGTTATCTAACGAAATCTTGGTTTCAAGAGGTGAGGGGGTGTAAATTAGACAATATTATTGGGAGATGCTCCACGAGAAGATATATGAAAAATATTTGATTGTAAAAGGATTGGCAAACCGTTTTAGTAAGTATGTGCGATTGGTAAACCGTTTTAGTAAGCATGTGCGGATAAGTAAGTCAGAAAGAAACCTCTTGTCTATCGTTGCATCTGAAATTGCATAATTATGCATGTCACTGCATACGACTGAATAGGAGCCTCTAGCCGAATCAGTTTATAATGACACGGATGCACAAAATCAAAATGTCGCAGCAGACGATAGTCTAATTATAATTAAATAGTATAATAACATTTCGTATAAACAGGATGAATATGCCGTGGTGGGTAACATACATCGAATAAATAACATCGTATTAAAACAAGGCTTATGAGAACGACACTTTATGTCTCCATGAACTACAAGCATTGCAATTCTCCAAAGTGATTAGCCTACGACAGGATTTCAGTTTCGGGGGGGCTGAAGCCTCGAGCCCTCGACCGAAATCTCATGAAAAATTTCCATTTTCGCCGCCAAAATTTCTGACGACCTTTTTTTTAGTCATCGACCGAAATCTCATGAAAAATTTCCATTTTCGCCGCCAAAATTTCTGACGACCTTTTTTTTTAGTCGTCAGCCCAAAATCATGTTGTATGTCACTGTAAAAAATTTCAAATGGCCCTTTTTTAGGGGGGGGGCTGAGCCTCTTGTAGGGGGGCTTAGCCCCCAACACCCTTTAGCGCCGCCACTGACTACGGTGCCGGTTTTGTGGTGAAAGGGGTGTTTGCCCAGAAGTTCTGTGAGGCACCTCTCAGCGCCAAACCCCCCTCCCACAACAGTGCTCCTATCCTCTGTCTTGGCCGGTAGAACAGTCCAGCGTCGCCAATCAGCTGGAGGCCAGCTGTGCATTAGCGTCATACTGTGATAACGCGCTGTTAGCCAAGCTAAGAAGCCCGCACACGGCGCACAGCCGATCTGAACTATCTGTATAATATTATCTGAGCGTCATTATGTCTTGCACTGCCTATTGGTTTGTGGCTTTGTACTTCTGAATGTCTTTCTCCCCGTATCGATGACAGTCCGCTTCTGCGACTGTACGTAAGCCATAAGTATGTTTGTGCATCTATCCCTGCGTATATATGTGCGTTTGGCTATCTGCTTGTCCGTCCACCCGTCTGTTCTCACCGTCTGTATGCATGTCTATCTGTCCGTCTAAATGTCTTCCCGTCTGGCCGTCGTTATGTGTGTCTATCTTAGACTATTTAGACATCTTGGCTATATGTTTGTATGTCTGCATGCCTGTATGTTAGGAGGTGGAGGTGAAGGAAGAGGACCGGAGGAGAAGGAGGAGGAGAATAAGGTGGGAGAGAAGAGGAAGTAGGAGGAGAAAGGCAAGGAGGAGGAGGAGCATAGACCCAGTTGAAAGCCACAAGGGGGCTAACTCAGGAATGAGATGACCAATAAGCAGAAATGCTTCAGTGCAGAGTTAAACACTTGTGGATGGTTTGGCTGTTTGCACAATCTCACTGGACTCTATTATAACTGATTTTAATTTCGAAGAGCTTTTGGTAAGTTTCGAAATCATTATGTCCTGATCAACTCCAATGCCTTTGACTTGACGAGTTTTCACAACGACAGTTGCACATAACACTGTTGCTACTGCTACTGCTGCTGCTGCTGCTGATGATGATGATGAAGGTGATGATGATGATGATGATGATGATGATGATGATGATGATGATGATGATGATGATGATGATGATGATGATGATGATGATGATGACGACGATGCTGATGCTGATGATGATCGTCCGTGGTGACGATGATAAAGAATTTCACGAAGAAGCAGATGACGATAACGACTACAACGATGATGATAATGATGATGACGGCGATGATAGTGAAGTTAAAGATGCAGATGATGATGATGACGATAATGTGGATAGTGAAGATGACGATGATGACGATGATGTTGACGACGACGACGATGATGATGATGATAATGATGATGATGATGATGATGATGATGATGATGATGATGATGATGATCATGATGATGATGATGATGATATCGGAACACGCTCGCCAGCGATCTGCATTTACCGGGGATTGTCTGCCATTCAATTACCCTACAGAATGCACGAACAACATTATCATGCACGCATCTATGATGCGACCTAGAGCCCATCGGCCAGTAGGCGTCTCCGCTTATTAAACTGTAACCTGCGCTGCCGCGCATGCGCACGGTTTGGACATTGCTTTAGAAGAGACGAATAATAACTTACGTAAAACAATTTTAAATTTCCCTCTGTCGTTCCGGCGAGTTGTGAACAAAAACTGATATATCTAGATAGGGATTAAATCAATTAATCGCAATCGGGGTGTCCCGCACATATGATAATTCCCAGTTTTTCATATATTGGTGATTTCATGTGGTGAGGATTTTATGATGAAAAAGTAAAAGACACGTAATAACAGGTCTGATTTTCATCATAAAATTCCAAAAGATGGAAAGCCCAAATATGAAACTATTATGAAAACAAACTTACTTTACTGGACTTAACGAAAACCAAATATTACTTTTTCGTTTAATGGTCGGATAAAAAAGAAATTTGAAGACAACTTTAAAGAGCTCACGTCGAAGAGCTCTTTAAGTACATGACGTCCTTAGCTGGAGGGTTTGCCATCAATTGATGAGTTTCGTATAGGATAATAATAATAATAATAATAATAATAATAATAATAATAAAAATAATAATAATAATAATAATAATAATAATAATAATAGTAATAATAATAATAATAACAACAACAACAACAACAATAATAAT
>CATKHU010000031.1:0-5000 GCA_949752735.1 Lumbricus terrestris
TCTGTAAGTAAGGCATATAAATTATTATTATTATGACCGCTATTCCGCTGTAGATAAGAGAAGATATTCGTCGGACGTCTACTCATAACAATGATAACATTATCTCGAGATGCGAAAAACTGAATTGTGTGAAGGACAATGGCGCGCTACAATACGATGCAGGAAGCAACGATCTTGAATCTCACTGCTGCATGGTGTCGGTGAGGATCAAATCGTTCCAAAAGATCACACTCACACGCGTTCTCCATGCTCATCGACTTTGTTTTGACTGAGCATTTCTGCGAATAAGCTGGTTCCCGCGATTTCGCTTTTGCTGGCGCTGTAGAAGTTTCGAGTTTACGATTACGATTATACGTTTACGGTGTTGAAATTATTTCAAGTGGTTCCGGAACCGTCCTGGCGTCAATTCGGATGCATTCCATGTTGTGGATCAGTATATTATATGCGGCGGCGGTATTTGCAGTTTAACGTCACTGTGTGGTAACAAAGACCATTAGCGACGCCCTCCTCCTTTATCCAGGCTTGGGACTGGCACTGGCAGAGTGCAACCAGTGGCGGAGTCAGTCTATTATGCGCTCCATGTGTTCTCTTATATACCTGCGGATCTGATGGTCACGTGACACCTGTCAGCTGATCGTTGGAATTCGTTTCGATGACATTTTACTGCAGAGAAGATTTATTTAATGCAAATTCAGATATATGCATCGTTCGTGATGCATTCCAATGTCCTATCACCACAGTAGTTCATGGCGCCGCCGCAGTTATGATGATGCGTTCCTGTGGGGCCCCTGTTTATCCCGCAGCTGCTTCTGCTTCAATGACCTCGGACTTACATCGCTCGGCAGCTCGTCGACTCTGACCTTTGATCTGAAGGACAAAGGACGAAGTGCATCATGGGAAAGAAGATCCAGTGCGTCGGGCGCTACGTGATGGATGGAACGACCTTGGGCAAGGGAAACTTCGCTCACGTGGAGCTGGCAACACACGCCGTGACGCAGGTCAAGGTAGGCATGACTCATCTATTATATATATCATATATATATTATATATACTTAATGCATTCAGATAAGGTCTGTAGCCACTGCATAACCCTTTGCCAATCGAACTCTGATTTCAGCACCGATTACGGTGCTGAAATTATTTCAAGTGGTTCCGCACTCTCCTCGTTTATCGTTGATCCCAAATACGTAAATCTGTCCACCTGCTCCAGTTCCTCTTGATTGATCCTGACTGTACATTTGGTTCCTGTTGTTGTCATGACCTTCGTCTTTCCTGTATTGATCTGCATTCCACATTTCTTTCCTGCCCTGTCCAGTCTCTCCAACAACCTCTGTAGTTCTTCCTTATCACTAACCTACAATTCCCATGTAGTCAAAATATCTGCGCAAATATCTTCTCACTATCATCCATCCGAATCCGAACATTCACCTGCAGCCAGTGTCTTTCTCACTTCCGGTCAAATTCTGATATTGCACATATAGATCTACGAAAATACATCTTATATAAAATTCTGGAATTAATATACGTATAAAAGTAAGTAAGTAAAGTCCTATCCCGTTCCATGAGGAACATAGGGAGGCGCTCATCTCCTTTTCCATGGCCCTGAGCCAGCAATGGACGAATCACAAGGTCCTGGACACGAGGCCAGTGTATCGCAGGACTTGCTGTTTACTTCCCATCTTACGCCGGTACCAAATTATACTGCTTGCATGGTGACAGAGGCACGTGTGCGTGAACAACTTGCCCAAGGTCGTTACCAGGAGTCGAACCCGCAACCTCCCGCTCCGTAAGCGGACGCGTTACCGGTCTGCCACCAGGTCGCCGTGGGAGCGCCTCTGAGCGTTTCACCCTATTAGAGACGTCTTATAAATGTTTCAATAAAATACAATATTAGATGCTATACTAATATATATTATTATAGCGCCTCTGAGCGTTTCACCCTATTAGAGACGTCTTATAAATGTTTCAATAAAATACAATATTATATGCTATACTAATATATATATATAATAATATATATTAGTATAGCATATAATATTGTATTTGTACTTGTATTTGTATATTGTACTAATATATATATAATAATATATATTAGTATAGCATATAATATTGTATTTTATTGAAACATTTATAAGACGTCTCTAATAGGGTGAAACGCTCAGAGGCGCTCCCACGGCAGTGCGCAAGACCACGAGAAAAGAAATGGGGATTGAGAAAAGCAAATAAGGAAGATGGATTACCATGCAGTTGGAATTGATCGATGGGGGATGACAGCTTATTCTAACAAGTATGCGAACATTGAGACAATGTAGGATCAACGCTGTTCAATGTTCCAACGCATACATGTATTATACACATGTATTATAGGCCTACACATGTATAGGCTATACCTGCGCTGCAGAGTGCAGACTGCCGTGATGATGAAACGTAATGCTGCGATAAATTTAAGGATATTATGCTATGGATGGTGTGCATGACTTGTTATGGCAATGTGCTGTACAGTTTATTACAGTATAACATGGTGCGTGCAGCCTTGCAGGGCGGCATGCTGCGGTCCGGTTTTATGTGGTATATATATATATATATACTAGATTGTGTAACCCGGCGTTGCCCGGGAAATTTATGGTTTTAAACACTACTCCACTGTGGTACCCAACGTTGACCGCAAAATTTAGGGTTTTCGCCAACCCTCTAGCCCACCCCGCTTCCTCAAAAAGCCAAACGTAACCCGCCCCTGCGGGACGCTACGGAAATTATTACTGGGCTTGTATGACGTCATTCGGGCTGTAGACTCCTTTACTAAAGCTCGATACTGCTTACCAAAGCGTTAGCGATTAAATCTGTCTTAAAACGCTAATAACTCGAGTTCTAAAGTGAAATTTAGGGTTTTAAACACTACTCCACTCTGGTGTCCATCGTTGACTGCTAAATTTCGGGTTTTCGCCAACCCTCCACCCCACCTCGCTTCCCCCAAAAGCCAAACTTGACCCACCCCTACGGGGCGCTGCGAAAATTATTACTGGGCGGGTATGACGTCGTGCGGTGTAGACTCTTGACTTACGCGCTAGTGTGGTCAATTACTGATGAAATCTGTCTTAAAATGCTAATAACTTTTGTTTTGAACTGAATTAAAACCTGAAAATAGTTGCGATGACCTTATAATTCGGGTAAGAATCGATTTCAAGAATTTTTTTTAAACCGACGCGGTTTCATTTCCGAGCCTATTCTGCAGGGGAGAGTCAATTCTGTCAAAAGCGTACAAACAAACAAACATATGGAATTTCTGCCTTATAATATAGATTAGGGTGTCCCACGATTGCACAGGAAAAAATATTTTCTTGAAAATTTAAATGCAGTCCCTCCAAAAAGTTTCCTTATGGTCCTATGATAACACCTGCCAAATTTTATGAAATTTTGAAAATATTTAGAGCTCCCTCAAAGCTCATATAATTTGTATAAATTTGTCGTAAATTACGTACGACGTCTCCGAGTCAGAAAATTTCGGAGGTCCACACTTTGATCCCACTAGCGTGCTTACATATTGCTTAATACCATTATATTGCTCTGAAATACTAAAATCCACAAACATGCAGCCTTATTGTGTTTGTGAATGAGATTTTTCAAGCATAAGGACGACAGTTAAGCTCTGGAGCAAACCAATGATGTAAATCTGTCCTGCACTGGGATTGCTGTTACTGATGCTGTTACATGTACTTCTACATGACAATCATCACTGGATTGGTTATGCATAAAGTTAGCAGATTGCCAGTCCTGATTTCTTCTCTAGTTGGTGGAAGTGCTAAAATTTTGGTGTGCCAAAGTTGACTTCTGGATCAGGACAGGAATCAACGGTAGCAGCTTTGGACCTTTTGATGTCGTGCAGTGCTTTGCATTATTTTGCTATTGGCATATACTTGGACACAACGGCCTTGAATAACTGCATATTAAATAGAGCTTGCACCCTTGCATCATCCATCAGCTGTGACATCTTGTTGACATCACAGAAATCTTTTAAGTCCTGTTGCCTGGTACATTCTTTCTGTCATTGGTAAAGTTTTCCATGCATCAATGGCCTGTAATTAAGCTATTCAAGCCATTTAAAGATGAATGCTCCAATCTGGTTCACCCTCAACCAAACCCTCGACCAATGCTACTACAGTCTGCATCTAACAGATCATAGGGATTCATTACTGAACAGCTTCAGCGTGGCCATCCTCGAAATATGACTATCAAGAATTTTCTCAACTCTTGGTACTCATGGTTGGATTGAGCAATGCGGTAGCAGTTCGCAAGCCCGGTGCCCATCACAGAGCGAGTTGGATGGATAAGGCAATAAAGGCCAGCTAAGTGAAGATCTAATTGCTTTATAATATAAGATGGAAACGAACCGCGTATACACTGTTGACGACCGTGAATTACAGGGCATCCAACGATTTTCAGATTTGTGGTTGATCTCTACAGTCAGTCGTTGTTCTCATGTAGAGTCACTGCTCTCATTGAACTCATCCAAAGCTGCATAATTCTGACGATGCTGCATACTCTAGACGATAATTAAGTCTGCAAAGGATGCAACACCATTCTTAGTACCTATAGGAAGATATAAGGACAGCACTTCTCTCAGTTGTTTCAGTGATTGTCTCATCCGTGTGGCATTAACGGGGTTTATCTCTTCCTAAAAGTTTTCACGAACTATACTGCGTTCGATGATAGTTTCCTCGATATTTCAGTGAAAGAGTGGCGAAATTGCCAATCGTATAAGATCACGTGTGATTTTGTTTTTAACTTAGTCTGTGCAACTGACCGTGCTGAACGTACACAGCTCTGATACCGAATTTCAGTTCAACAATAAGGAAGAACGAAGATCAGAGACAATTTCTCGTACAAGTTGTCGAAAAACATAGGCACATGTTTTCTAACTGCAATCATGACAATCTTGCTGACATAATTATATAAATGTAGAACGTAGAACTGAAGAACAATTTTGAGGTGTGTGCAGTGAG
>CATKHU010000031.1:10000-30000 GCA_949752735.1 Lumbricus terrestris
TAGGCAAGGTCGTAGCAATTAGTTGGTCTGTGCTGGGGTATTGGAGGGCAGATGATATTGGCACAGTGGATGGACCCCGATACAGTGTCCGCTTTGTAGTCGGGAGCGCCTCTGAGTAGAGTGCTTGAAGGGGCGCTATAACAAGTGCACATACAATGATTTGGTGGAGATATTTATAGACTATAGTTTTCATTAAAACTTCGAAAGAGAATTGGGGCACAACGGTTTATCAAGTGATAAGCGTGCTTGCCTTGCAAGTTGCAACATGTATCTATAGAACGGGGTCGAAACTCGGTTGCTTTTATGGAGTATATATATATAAATATATATATATATAAATATAAAGAGAGAAAGCTTGTATATATATTATATAGCCTGTGTCACGAAATAGAGTATCCCCCGTATTAATTGTATCCCCCCAAAATTAAAAAAGTCAAAAAACCGCTTCCGCGTGTAGTTTTTTTTGCAAATTAATGTTCATCTGCTTTGTTTTGAACAATGACACTAACAGGTATGTTTATTCCGACTAGATAATTTGTTTTGCCCTGTTTTTAGAGCACTTAAAACATTTAAAACACTTAAGAACACTCAGAGTCACTAAATAAATTCGAGTTGCCTTTATCTGAGCATTGCCTAGGACACTTAAAACAATTAGAGTCACTTTAAATTTTGATTAATGCATAAATATTTTTATTATGCGCATTTTTCAAAAAAGGGATAGAATGGTTTATCCCCCCGGATAGTATAGACCGGTTAATTCCATCCGGGGGATAGATTAATTCATCCCCCAGGATAGCTTTCAGGGGGGATACTCCGTTTCATGACACCTGCACTTGGTTAGCACCATAGATTGATGGTTATAGTTGTTTGGTTGTGACGCATGTATACTGTATAGTAAATGCTTAATCATACTAAAGATGATTATGGATTAAGCAGAGGATCAGGCTGCAGAGGAAACACGCATGTCATATAATGTCTGCAATGCATGCATGCGACAGGTGAATGTATCGTCCCTGGGGATATAATAATAATTATGTACGTCACTGTATTGCATTGATTGTGTGATAGATACCCACCAGACGGAAGGACGGACGGGTGGATGGATGGATGAGTGGATCGATGGATCGATGGATGGATAGATGGATGGACGGACGGATGGATGGATGGACGGACGGATGGATGGATGGACGGATGGATGGATGGACGGATGGATGGATGGACGGATGGATGGATGAATGGATGGATGGATGGATGGATGGATGGATAGATGGATGGACGGATGGATGGATGGACGGATGGATGGATGGACGGATGGATGGATGGACGGATGGATGGATGAATGGATGGATGGATGGATGGATGGATGGATAGATGGATGGACGGATGGACGGATGGATGGATGGACGGATGGATGGATGAATGGATGGATGGATGGATGGACGGATGGATGGATGGACGGATGGATGGATGAATTGATGGATGGATGGATGAGTGGATGGATAGTTGGATGGATGGATGGACGGTTGGCTGGCTGGATGGATGGATGAATGGATCGATGGATGTATGGATGGATGGAAGGATGGACAGACACAAAGAGAGACAAATATGGACAGACAGAGAGTGCCGGAGAGAGACGGAGACAGGGGCGGATACAGAAATTTTCGAGGGGGCAAAATTTAGGGTCTTACTTGGGCCATGAAAATATTCGCGAATTCCCAAGAAAAAATACCATTTCATCCGCCAAAATAGTTGATGACTATTTTTTTAGTCATTTGTCTCGAATTCCCAAGAAAAAAATACCATTTCATCCGCCAAAAATAGTTAATGACCTTTTTTAGCCATCAGTCATCCTGGTCGGAGTGAGTGTCGCAGTAATGGCCTCTCTGGTATCCTGCTTTTTTGGCTTCATGGCTTGCTGAAACCACATGGGGGAGGGCACGTCCCATGCACTTTTTAAATGGGGGGCCTTGGCCGGATCCGTCCCTGGACGGAGATGCAACGAGAGAGAGACAGACTGATAGACACACAGGGATGTAGAAAAAAAGAGATAGAGAAACAGAGACAGAGAAAGACCAAGGCAGAGAGAATGATCACTTCAAAAGACAGGTGAAAATCGAAGTTTTTCAATGAACTATGTATAGGAGTAGAGGTGATGTAGTATAGGAGGATGAGGAGGAGAAGGGTAGAGGTGAAGGAGTTTGAGGAGGAGGGGGAGAAGGAGGACGAGGAGGACGACGAGGAGGAGGACAGGCGTGATGGCGTAGGAGGAAGTGCGGGTACAGTCATTAAATACCGAGTTTCAATGATGACGGGGGATATGATGATGATGATGATGAAGATGATGAAGATGATGAAGATGATAAAGGCGATGACGATGAATATGCTGTTTACATAGAAAAGTTCAAGTTGAAGTCCATTTTATTTCCACAATACTGTACATAGTTTTAGACATCGTTGCATAAAACAGTAATTTTAGACATCGCTGCATAAAAAAATAATTTTATACATCACTGCATAAAAAAATAATTTTATGCATCACTGCATACAAAAATAATTTTAGACATCGCTGCATAAAAAATAATTTTCGACATCACTGCATACAAAATAATATATGCAAAGTGAGATGAGAGATGATGAATAGAGCGTGTGCGATGTAAAACTCAGTCCATCTGCATGGTCTATTATGCTTTTGATTGACAGGTGGCAATCAAAATCATCGATACGCGCAAGATCCGCGACGAGTACGTGCGATTGAATCTGCACCGAGAGGCCCGTATCCTAGCAACGCTGCGTCATCCGAACATCATTCGCCTGTATGAAACCCTGAAGGTGAGTAATTCGTCAGTCACTCAGGTTGCTCACCAACCTCCATCTGCCTTTTATCTTCCTCTTCCTCCTCCGTCGCTACTTCCAGGAGCTTCCTCCCACCCGTTTTCCCCATTCTTTCCTGTTTTTTTATCATCTTCTATGTCTTCTTCTGTATGTACTTCTCTGCATCGTCATTTCTTCTAAATCCTTCGCTTGCTCTTCCCTTCCCACTCTCCCTTTCATTTTCCTATCTTCCTTCTCACACTCTGTCTTCTTTCCAATTTTCATCTTCTTCAAATGACTAATCAAATGAATTTTCAAATGAATTTTCATCTTCTTCAAATGACTTTTCAGCGTTCACCCTATCACTTTTTTCCAATATCTTCTCTAGCAGTTTCTTTCCTCGCTCTTTCTCTTTTTCCACTTACTTCTCTTCCTCTTTTCTTTTCTTCCCTCACTCTTCCTACTCTTCAACTCCCTTCTTTTCTGCTTCCTCCTTTCTCTTCGTTTCCTCCCTTCCTTCCTTCCTCTTCTCCTTCCTTCTCTTCCAATCTCTCCCTCTCTTCCAGCGCCTCCTTCTCATCTTCACTCCTTCCAATTTCTTCCTTCCCTCCTTCAACTTTTCCACTTCTCTTTCTTCCTTCTCCCTTCTCCCTCCATGCCCATGGGGCTTGCAATTCCCAATCGCTTATCGCTCTCTTATAACTTACACGCTTGATTGGGTGGCACCGGTCAGGACTGTTACTGCATTCCGACAGAGACGCAATGAAATGACGGACGTTGTCAACAAGCGTATAAATACTTGCATCTCCGCCGCATTCGACCGCATCTTCTATATAGTGCCTCAAGTCGTCTGTCGCTGCAGCTCATATAATTTATAGCTGATGCTACTAGAGAGACGTCAGACGATAATTGTTCCCTTGGTAACGCAAACGACAAGCGTTACCGACATAAAGCATAAAGCATACATAATCAAGCATACATAAAGCATAATTTATTAAGCATACATAAAGCATGATAAAGCATGGCTATCGTTGTACAGCTGGTTGGCTATTAATTAATTATTGTTATCTGATTGATTAATAATCATTAATCATTAATTGACACGCCGACAAAAGCGCGCAGGACAAAAGCGCGCAGACAAATGCGCGCAGACAAATGCGCGCAGCGACATATGCGCGCAAGACAAAAGCGCTAATCGACAAATGCGCGCAACAGGAACAATGAAATCGAGATTCCATTTCACCTATATAGCGAACCTTCACCCAGCTTCCATTTCATCTATAGCGAACCTTCATCCAGCTTCCATTTCATCTATATCGAACCTTCATCCAGCTTCCATTTCATCTATAGCGAACCTTCATCCAGCTTCCATTTCATCTATAGCGAATTAACCTTCATCCAGCTTCTATTTCACCTACATGTATAGCGAACCTTCATCCAGCTTCCATTTCATCTATAGCGAACCTTCATCCAGCTTCCATTTCACCTATAGCGAACCTTCATCCAGCTTCCATTTCATCTATAGCGAACCTTCATCCAGCTTCCATTTCTCTGACCTTCATCCAGCTTCCATTTCTCTGAAGGCGTATATTTTCGTCGTCACTTACGCCACATGCTCTTGTTCATCTACTTTTAACAACCGTCTCTGACGATGTTGTGGTTATATTAAATGGTCATTCTAATACTCGAAATTTCGATTTCATTGTTCCTGTTGCGCGCATTTGTCGGTTCGCGCTTTTGTCTTGCGCGCTTTTGACCGCGCACCCATTAATTAACAATTAACTCTTTAATTTCTGGAAGCCAAGCAGCCATACAGCATAAAGCAAACATAATTAAGCATACATGAAGCATACGAGATAAAGCATGGCTATCGTTGTACAACTGGTTGGATATTAATAATTAATTATTATTATCTGATTGATTAATAATCATTAATCATTAATTAATTAACTCCTTAATTTCTGGAAGCCATGCAGGCAGATTCATCCATCGGCGGGTTGTTTTTAATTGCTTCCATCAAGTTACACGAATACATGAATGTATAATTATTATGCAGCGCTTGATTACGACCGACTCCCCCTCAACCACACCCCACCCAACCCCACCCCAACCTCAAAGCCTCGAAGCATCAAAGCCTCGTTTGCGTCACGAGAAATTTTCCATCGCTTTCATTTTCGCTGTCTCTGTCTCTTTCAGTCTCTGTCTCTGTCTCTCTGTCTCTGTCTCTGTTTCTGTTTCTGTCTGTCTCTGTCTCTGTCTCTGTCTCTGTGTCTCTGTTTCTGTTTATGTCTGTCTCTGTCTCTATCTCTATCTCTATCTCTGTCTCTGTTTCTATCTCTGTCTCTATCTCTGTCATGTTCGAATTTAGTTGAACGATCTTTCGTCGTAGCTTTCCGAGGCATAAATGTGGCGCGGTGGTGTAGTGGTGCGTTCGGTGCCTTGGAGCCGGAAAGATCCAGATTCGAATCCACCTCAAGCCGCCGCGTGGTAACCTTGAGCAAACCCCTCGCTTGCAAAATACTGCTCGTGCGCTTCGGCGTGAAACCCCGAAACACGCAGTATCCGTCAAAGCATCATTGACCAATCATTTCATCTTAGTTGTGCATTGTAATCGAAAGCCATGAAATTTTTTTAACGCTATTTTTGGCTGTGAGGAGCACGGCATCCGATGATCTGGCGAACACTATTCAAGAGCGACGTGTGTATACCACAAAGTCGAGGCTGTGTCGGTCCAGTTTCTGCCTTTAAACGGTCATCGCGAGGTTTGCATCAGAGTTGGAGACCAGTAAATCAGGGGTTTTTTTAACGTGCAGTTGTACCCAAAATGTGCAGTTCTAAATGGATTTGTGCAGCTGTAGAAGCACTTCTGTCACACGTTTTGTGCAGTTAAAACTAGCAAAAAGGTCATTTTCATCCGATTGGAAGTAATTTACCATGGAGGATGAGAAAGGAAAGGAGTTGTGCAGTTCTAAAAATTCCTTAAAAACAGCCCTGCAGTAGATTAGACTGCTGTAACTCCCTCTTGGTCGGACTTCTACAGAGTCTAGAAGAGCACTGCGCCGCAGCTCCAATGTTAATATATATATATATATTATGTATATATATATACATATACATATATCATGTATATATACATATATCATGGATATATATATATTATGTATATTATGTATGTATGTATATACATGTATATATAAAGTGGGTTAGGAAGTATACACGCTGACTCCTTCTGTTCACCAGTGCAAGTAATCGTCACCGCTTTCCACTCGTGCTTTACGTCAATTAATGACGCTCAGAAGTCATGGCGTGCGTCCGTGCGTGTGTATGTGTGTGTATGTGAGCGTGTGTGCGCTCGTACGTGTGCGCGTGCACCCGTGTGGGTGTGCACCTGTGTGGGTGTGCGTGTGTGCGAGTGTGCGTGTGTGCGTACGTAAGTGCGTGCGTGCGTGTTTGTGCGCGTGGGTGGATGTGCCTGTGCGTGTGTGTGGGTTTGTGTTTGTGCGTAGACTACGTGTGTGCGTGTGTGCGAGTGTGCGCACGTGAGTGTGTGTGCTTGTGTTTGTGCATGCGTGCGTATATGCTTGGGTGTGTGTGCGACTGTGCGTGTGTGTGTGTGCGTACGTGAGTGTGTGCTTGTGTTTGTGCATGCGTTCGTGTATGCTTGGGTGTCCGTGCGTGCGTGTGTGTGCGTGTGTGTGTGTAGGCAATTGGCAGACATGTGCACGCTCTCTCGTCAGACGCAAAACCAGTCGTATACGTGTTTGTACACTTGTCACGTCCATGACCAGCGTGTATATATATATATATATATATATATATATAATTATGTATATACACCGTTTCGATGTTGGAAGATGCTTCGCTTGGTGAACGGTTACCGATCATCTACGAACTGCCTGCAGCACTGAGAAGAACGCTTCTCAGCTTCGAGCTTCTCTGCACATCCGGTTCTCCACTGTATTCACTCCTCCTCCTCCTCCTCCTCCTCCTCCTCCTTCTCCTCCTCCTCCTCCTCTTCCTCCAGCAGACACCATGGGTGTGAATATCCAGGCATTCGCCGATTACGCATGCACCTGTTTTTTTATGCCCTCCTCGTCAAGGCCAATGATGAAATGCTCTTTAAATTTTGTCGGCGACTCAGTCATTCGTCCGCCCAAGATCTCGCGTCCTTCCTTCGGCCACTCGTTCGTCCACCGCAAGTTATAAACCAAGTCTCCGCCCATCATCGGCCCATGGTCGTTTACGTCAGCCTCAGTAGGTCTATACTCCGAGATAAGATCTTCCTCGCTGCGTCTGCCTCTCTCTGTGAAGATGTCATTTCCCAATGCTTCCCTTATTCCGATCATCATCTGCATTCTGCAGTCGTGTCATTCACATCTCGTGTTGCTGTTGCATTATTATCTTAGCTGCAGGTGACTTTTATTGGAATTGACCATAATATTATTATGCGGATGTCTTGTGCTTTACCACAACAGCGCTAGAGAAGTTCCGATTAGATCATATTAGATTCTATTAGATTCTATTAGATAGCCTACGGTGTGATATAAATATAATCTCACTGCAAAAATGGCGAGAAACCACGAAAGAGTCGACATAGACCTATGTCTGCAGTACTCTACATGCATGTGCATTCACACAATCGTGGAGGCATAGGCGTAGGAGGCGGGGATCCAGAGGTGGGGGGGCAAATGCCTCCCAAATTTTGGACAAATGTGTTTTCCGGGCAAAACAGACATGGGCGGACAAATCTTTTTTTCGGGCAAACAGGCGTGGGAGGATTTTTTCACGTGCACATGTAGGGATAAAACAGCTATTTTGTCTGAAGATTTGCACGGTAAAAAAGGCCGTCTGGAAAAGGTAATCTGTTATTTCGACTGGAAAAGGTCATCAGTTATTTCGGCTGGGAAATCGAAATGACTAAAAAAAAGTCATCAGAAAATTTAGTCGATGAAAAACATCGGCGGCGACTCGTGATCTGCCAAAAATGTAAAGTTTACACTTATCGAGCAAAAGTCAAATCTCCCCCCCAACTGTCCAAATGTCCCCTACGCCTATGCGCGGAGGCATGTGACAAGCATACATGGCAGGAAATGGCGGGGGTGGGCTGTGTATGATTTATCTCATACATTTCACATATGCATGCTTGCTTATATGAACTCCGCCATTGTTCTCAATGTGTATGTATGTATGTATGTACACTTGTTATAGCGCCCCTTGAAGCTCTCTCTACTCAGAGGCGCTCCCGAATGCAGAGCGGACACTGCATCGGAGTTTCACGCCGAGGCGCTGAGCAATTGTGAGTGAAGGACTTGCCCAAGGTCCTTACGCGGCGAGGTGGATTCGAACCTCGAACCTTCCGGCTCCAAGGCAACGACGCCACCACTACACCACCGCGCCCCACGAAAATGTGCCAGTCCCAAGCCTAGGCAAAGAAGGAGGGCGACGCTAATAGTCTTTGTTATCACACAGTGCCGTTAAACTGAAACCTTGTTTATATGTGTACAACTGTACACACGTATGATATATTGTACCGCGTATACAATTGTACAATTGTACATGTATGCTCTACCGTAGGCTGCCACGCTCTACTGCCTGGTGACGGAGTTTGCGGCTGGTGGAGAGCTTCTGACGCACATCAAGAACCAGAATGGCTGTCGTCTCGGGGAAACCGGTTCTCGGTCGTTCATACGTCAGCTGATCTCTGCCGTCTGCTACCTCCACGAACGATTGATCGTCCATCGGTGAGTGAACAACTTCCGGCAATTTTCAACAAATATAGCCACACAATTGTCTACACAGAATTAACTTTTAAATAATTCTGAAATTATTTTCCCCCGATTTTTTTGGCGCTATTCCGTTTCATCCCATGCAACCACAAATACGCCAATGATTTCTATAGGCTAAATGCAATAATTGCATTTAGCCTATAGAAATCATTATTATGCTATTACCATTGAACTTGTAAACATAGAAGTTGCAGTGACTTCCTCTCGTGTATGACTAGTAGCCCAGTTCTCGTCCTGAAGATGTAGCAGTCAAAAAATGGTGGGGTAGCCATTTTTGGTTATCGGTGAATTTTTTACGTGTGCGATACACGTAGGCTACCGGTACATGTGTAATTCTTATAATCATTTTCTGTTAACATTTCCGGTTCTAACGAGATACAACCTTTGCTTGGCAAGATTTTTTTCAATAAATATAATTATAATCACAAAATACTGTATATATATATTTGCATACATGTTCATAATCATGTACACATTGCACAGTATATGCTATACGTTGGCCTATATGTAGATTTCACTGGCCATGGCCCAAGCACCACTGATGTGTATCACTGCATGTTCAACGCCAAATACTCTCTCTCTCTCTCTCTCTCTCTCTCTCTCTCTCTCTCTCTCTCTCTCTCTATATATATATATATATATATATATATATATATATATATATATACTGCAGGGCACCCTCCATCGCTGCCTCTGTCTCTATATATGTTTTCTTCCTATGTATCTTCGTTTTATCTTCTCCTGCTGCAGTCATGACTCTGACTGATTTTCTCATGAGTCTGCAGGAAATGTCATTCTCCTCCTTTGACATTTTACCCGGAATGATCTTTTTTGTCGAGGGCGTCGTCTTGTCTCGTGTGGGATTGACCACACGCTGTCTATCGAAACTGACCTTCATTCTCCATTGCATGGAGAGCCTCTGCCTCTGCCTCTGCCTCTTCTTCTGCCTCTGCCTCTGTCTCTATCTTTGCATATGCCTCTGTCTCTGTATATATATATATATATATATATATATATATATATATCGATTAGAATCCCGATGCAATTCGGTTTTATTTCTGGCTTAATTCGGGCTGCAGCGGGTATATCCTATACGCGAAGCGGGATTACCTCATTCTCCCGCTGAGTTACCGTCATCGCTCCATCACAACCGTCGTTTTTATCGTTGCCAACATCATCATCATCATCATTATCATCATCATTATCATCATCGTCATCATCATTATCATCATCGTCACAGCCAGCACTTAAAACGGGCATCGCTAAAAACATACGGTATAGTGTACGTATACGCCTATAATAGCAATGAAACTTACTATGCAATGCTGTCCCGCTATACACAAACTCACATAAACACAAAATAAGCATACAGAAACAAACATACATTCACACATAATGGAAGACAGACAGACTAAGATTGAGACAGACAGACATATGCAATCAGATAGTCTATAGAAAGGCAGAGAGACAGACAGAAAAATTGACAAAGACAGCCACAGAGACATAAACAGAGAGAGAGACAGACAGACAGACATACAGACAGAGACAGACAGACAAAGATCGGATGCATTAAAACTGAAAGGTAAGAGAGTCTACACAATTATTCGTGCCAGGACTGCTGCATACGGCGCTCCGTTCGGGCCATCGGGTAAAAAAAATAAGAAAGTCGTTATAACGACTTTTTAAATTTTTTACCCGATGGCCCGAACGGAGCGCCGTAGTTGCATGAGTAAAAAATGCCACACAATATATATTTCAAAAGATGCGAAAGTCACACACTACGTCACTACGTGCGAACCCACATAAGATCTATATATCATCTATATAAATAAAGAGAAGATTCTCTGTCTGTCTGTCTGTCTGTCAGTCAGTCAGTCAGTCAGTCAGTCAGTCAGTCAGTCAGTCAGTCAGTCAGTCAGTAAGTCAGTCTGTCTGTCTGTCTGTCTGTCTGTCTGTCTATCTCACCCCGTAGAGGGGTTGGCGAATCTCTACCACCAGGGGGCCAGAGTGGTGGGCGAAAACCCAAACTTTTGCAATGGTGGGGTGGGTTGTGGTGCACTGGTGGGGTGGGGTTTGCTGGGGTAGGGTGGGTAGGGTTGGGTGGGGTTGGGTGGGTGGGGTGGGTGAGATGGGGTTGGGTGCAGTCGTGTGGGTGCGGTCGGGTGGGGTGGGGTGGGGAGCGGGCGGTTGGGGAGCGGGCGGTTGGGATCCCGGCAGTGAAGGGAAGTGGGGAAGTAAGGAATTGACCGGGAGCGGGGCGAATCCTATATTTTCCGGGCAACGCCGGAGAGTCTACTAACTGTGTTAACTGTAACCCGTTTCATGAGTGACGCTACATAATATTTATATTCCGTGTTGTAATCGAACGAGTTGGATCTTCACTTTACATCCAAATCCCTTTGTCTCGTAGACCTATCCTTTATTCCGTCTACATACCAGCCGCCTAAATGCATGGTGGCATTTCTTCGTCCATTTTCCTCTCACGCATTTTTCATTACTCCTTCTCCTCCTCCTTCTCCTCCTCCTCATTTTCTCCTCCTTTTCCTTCTCCTCCTCTTCCTCCTCCTCCTCTTCCTTCTCCTCCTCCTTCTTCTCCTCTTTCTCCTCCTCTTCCTCTTCCTCCTTCTCCTCTTCCTCCTCTTCCTTCTCTTCCTCCTTATCATCTTCTTCCTCTTCCTTCTCCTCTTCCTCCTCCTCTTCCTCTCCTCCTTCTCTTCCTCCTCTCCTCTTCCTCCTCTCCTCTTCTTCCTCCTCCTCCTTCTCCACCTCCTTCTCTTCCTCCTCTCCTCTTCTTCTTCCTCCTCCTTCTCCTCCTCCTCCTTCTGTTCCTCCTCTCCTCTTCTTCTTCCTCCTCCTTCTCCTCCTCCTCTTCCTCCTCCTCCTCTTCTTCCCGTCCTGCTCTTCTGCCGCTGTTCATATTTCCCTCTAGTCCCATCTCTTTCCTCTGCTCCGAAGTTGATTCTTACAATAATACGATCCTTTATAAACAACAGCCTATATACTCTGTCTTGCATAGCTCCTCCTAATCCTGAAGATAATAATAATCATTATGTGGCCATTTTGGGACAAGCTTGCTTCAGGCGATTGGTCAGACTTATATAAGATCGCTCGCCGTGTGACGCGAAGAGTTATGCGCTTCATGTGGGTGGGATACCTTGAGCAAATCCTTCACTCGCAATTATTGCTCGGCGAATTCTATTAATATTTTATTGGTGCTCATATAGTTGTGCTTAATGAACGTGTGGTTATAGTAATAATACTAGTAGTAATGGTAGTGGTAGTATTGTAGCAGTAGCAGTCGTGGTAGCAGCAGTAGTAGTAGTATAGTAGTGGTGTTGTTGGTGGTGGTAGTAGTAGTAGTAGTAGTAGTAGTAGTAGTAGTAGTAGTAGTAGTAGTAGTAGTAGTAGTAGTAGTAGTAGTAGTAGTAGTGGTAGTAGTGGTAGTGGTAGTGGTAGTGGTAGTGGTAGTGGCAGTGGCAGTGGCAGTGGCAGTGGCAGTGGCAGTAGCAGTAGTAGTTATAGCAGTCGAAGTAGTAGCGGAATATACTTGTTTAGTATAGGTATTAGTGGTGGCATAGTATGGTAATTAAACTCACCATTCCACCACCTGCTCAACATTATTTTTCACGATGTTGCTTTCCTCATTCTGCTTCTTTTTCTACGTTGGTTTGCTTAATCCAACGATGTTTTTCATTAGAAGGTTTCGTACAGCAACACATTCTCAAGCCATCTGCTCCGGTCTTTCTATAGATTGTGGCCATTCACTCTCCTCCCTATACATGCATGTACGTATAGTGAGTTCCTTGTGGGAGACGCAGTCACGCAGGTGACAGGTCTACTCTATACTCGTTCGAGTAATAATTATCCTATTAATACCGTAATTATGGTCCTGCAGATTTTCTGCCCTTTGTTGCAGAGACCTGAAAATGGAGAACATAATGCTGGACGAGAAGAAGAAAAACATTAAACTAATTGGTAAGCTACTCTGGCTTTATTTTACATAATTAATTTTATTTTACATAACTAATTTTAGTTTACATAATTAATTAGCTCGCATGCAACTGTAATTATATCACAGTGGTTCAGTTTGCTCATCAGTCTCGTGTTAATGATGAGGCAACTATACTGCATGTGATGCATTAGATTCCATGTACATAGGCAGTGTAGGCCCATTTATGTCGGCTTATCGTCAGACTTTAGATATCAGTGTAAGTCAGTTCATTATATTATCAGATTATCGACGAAAGTATAATGTATCCACCCTGCAAAAGCTCGGCCAGTATTATAATAGGCCTATACTGCAGAAGTGCAGTTTTCTGCACTTCTTTGTATGCCTCTGAGTTTGCTTCTGTTTGCCTGTCTGCCTGTCTGTATGTCTGTCTGTCCTTATGTGTGCCTTTGAGTTTGCTCCTGTTCGCCTGTCTGTCTGTCTATCTGCCTGTCTGTCTGTATGTCTGTCTGTCTTGTCTGTCCTTATGTGTGCCTTTGATTTGAGTTTGCTTCTGTTCGCCTGCCTGTCTGTCTGTCTGTCTGTCTGTCTGTATGCTTGCTTCGCCGTACTTCTTGTAGACTTCGGTCTGAGCAATGTCTACAAGACGGACAGTCCCTTGCGGACGCATTGTGGATCGCCGGAGTACGCCGCTCCTGAGCTCTTCATGGTCGGCAAGACGTACGGTCCAGAAATTGACATATGGAGTCTGTGAGTACTAACCTAATAACATACTGTAGGCTATACGTCACCATCACTGAGTCTAAATACGTGAAACATCTTGCTTCGGGGTGCATGCTTGTAGACAGCAAAGTCAAAAACGTTTATCTGTGATCGTGTTGTAAGACGTACAGTTACTGTAGGCATACGAAGCGTCGAAAAAGTTCTCTTTAACAAGAGAATTGTCTTTGATGTATTATTTGTAAAATTTCAGTAACTTCCTTCGTAGCTTTTAGTCGTATTTGTAAGTAAGTATAATTTTCAAGCAACCTCAAGTTCAGACGTTGTAAAGAAATTCAAAAAGATTAATTCAGAATTCGAATCAATAGTCTGCCATTTTTTAGTCTAACTGTTAACATTACTTTATAAACTTAAAGAATTTAGGCTATGGGCCTATACTAGCTTTTCAGCTTTAAATTATAGCATAATACATCCAATGAACAACTCCAGGGCATGTTTTGTTTCTTACTTGTTTTCTCTGTGGTTATATATGCCTAAATCAATGTCTTGCATAAAGTTTACACCTATGGTAATTATGACGTGTTGCCATGACCAGGCATTATCCCCATGACAACCATAATATGTTTATTGGCTACACATGCATGGCTGAAGAGCGCTCGACGTTGTCTGGACAGCAGGTGACAGGATGCGGCAGGGACACACCTATAGCTGCGCTGAAGCACTTAAGCCTTTCAGAATCACCGAATGAATTGGAGTCCATGGATCATAGATCATAATTGAAGTCGATTTATAAATAGCAATGATCGATGCCTGGCATCATCACCGTAGATGGCATAGAGTATAGATCACCGCCATTAACCGACACAGGATCTGCTGGGCATATATATATATATATATATATATATATATATATATATATATACCGTGAGTCATAAAAAAAAACCTCTGGAAAAATCGTTTTTATTTTAACAATATTCAAACAGTGTCAATGAAATTCAGGAAATTTATAGCTAAATAGCAGGCAATGTAAAACAATTACAGTTTGTACTCAAACTGTCCGCCTTTAGCTTCTATACGCATGCGCGAAGTCTCTTGCGCCATTCACGCACCGCCGAGTCAATAATTCGCTGGTCAAGATCGTCATTATTATTACGTCAACGATTTATCGAAAAACTTTTATAGCGCCTTTTAAATAAAATTAATGATTTTAACGGTAGATGGTTTTGCGTAAATTGCATTTGTTTTGATCAATAATTATTGTATGATATAATATAAAAAATTATAACGATTTTCCAGGGGCTTCCTTTTTTATGCCTCACGGTGTATATTATGTGCAGCGAGACATTGACAGATGTGATTGAAGCGAGTGAAACGTATGTCTACTGAGGCGCGGCGGTCTATCATGTAATCTATACGACTGCCACCACCGCATTGTATTCAGCCATTACTTGATAATCACTCCTGTCCTTATTTCTAAAATCAGGCGACTCAACAGTCAGAAGTGTAGATATGAATATTATAGCGGTAATCCCATTGAAAAATTAATGGTCTTGCCGTCGTCATCGATTAATGGACGATATATGGGGATATAACTGCACGGTGCACGGCTGAAAGTGGTTTCACAAAGCAGCCGAGTCTGAATCGGACAGCGCTAGACTCTTTGTCGGAATTTTTTCCGCGATGGTTTTTACTTTTTTTTTTTTTATTATGACTTTTTTTACTATTCACTATATAATTATGTAGATGCCAAAAACTTTTTGATTGGTATCGAGTTTACGATGAATCATGCATAGGCCATAATTATAGGCCAAAATGTTAAACATTTGACCCGGCCACGACCTGGCCGAGGCAGGTCACGAGGTTCACTTTCAACCCTGGTATAAATGTACCGGTAGGTTACGTGTTTTTATTTTAAGGCGTTTTGCCCTACTCTACGTACTTTCCGTGAGAGCTTTAACCACAGTTATAAATTATAATATTATAGTTTACCATTGTGCACAGTTAGGGACCTGCCACGTTTCTCAAGTTTTGCGCACACTATTACCTACCATTTACCATTTACCGTGCCAGTTGAGATTCAGAATGGTATATTTATAATATACATGTATATGCAATACAGATTACAGAGAACTATAAACTGGTCAGAATTCCGACGAGCATACATGTAGATAAATATACAATTATAGGCTACATACACATTATACGTATACATAGGCCTGTACATATACATATACATATACATTTACAGCACACATATAAATAGGCCTACATGCAATTATTGTACATACGTGTTTATACAGACGAACATGTAAGCTTATATATAGGCTATACACGATAATCACGATTTATTTCACTTGTCGGCAAGCACGATTGCGTTTAGTGAATCATAACAGGCTCAAAAGAAGTCTTAAAAGAACGTGTACAATCTCATCCTCAGCACAGAAATGTATCGTCAACAAGAGCATCTTCGTCATCTAACTCATCTCTTTCTCATCGACATCATCTTGTTGTTGCCCGTTCTTATCTACAGGGTGGGCCAGCATAAATGTCCCGACTTTGCACGCGTATAACTTCGCCAATTTTTAACATTTATTTATACTTTATGCATCAAATTAAAGGTATTTCACTCTAGTATTAACTCTAAAAAAGTCGAACTGATACTAGTCTCGGTTTTAATTATATGCCCGGAACAGCGCTAGCTACCATATTTTGCTGTCATTTGTGACGCAACCTGGCGCCGTTGACAGACGATGATCGCGTTTCGATCTTAATTTTACGAACTGGTAAGGGATTTAATTCGTTTGAAATGATTAACGAATATTCTAACAGAGGATGGAATAAACAATACCTTGTATTATCTGCTACGGAAAATTAATAAAACAGGACTTTCTACTTGCAAACCATGGGAATCGGAGCGCACGGCGCTCACATCCGCTAACATTGCTCGTGTGTCCGCGTACATTTGCAGTCAAGACAATGACCAGGGCAGGCCCTGCATGCAGATTCAGCGCAAAACAGGCCGTCTTGGAAGCACTGAATAGCGTATTGGAAAAGATTATAGACCTAAAGTTAAAGTAATTTGTCGACGAGAAGTCCCACGAACTCTCCAGCTCTTACGCAAAGAAACGACTGGCAGCGTGCAAGCGTCTGAAGCAGCGCATGGCAGTGCACGGCTGTTGGCAAAATTGAAAGGACGCGGTTTTGCGATTAGAATATACTCATGGTAGGGACCCTACAAACACTCAAAATGATCGTGTCTACGCGCGTTTTAGCAAAAAACGATAGAATTTTCCCGGGAAACGGCGTCATAATGCGTCAGTAATGACAAAAAACGGTAGCTAGCGCTGATCCAAGTATATAATTAAAACCTAAACTAGTATCAGTTCGACTTTTTTAGAGTTAATACTAGAGTGAAATACCTTTAATTTGATGCATCAAGTATAAATAAATGTTAAAAATTGGCGAAGTTATACGCCTGCAAAGTCGGGACATTTATGCTGGCCCACCCTGTAGTTTTATGTTGACACCTGTAACACCCTGAGTAATCAAAACCAAGGTATATACGATTATTTACCATCACAGACTCAAGCAAGCATAATCTTGGTAACCGTAAACAACGTTTTTCAGTCCGTGAGTAAAATTGCCGGGTACATCTGGCTGTCAGAGGACTGCGATTTAGTTTGTCTCCATGGATAAATTCGGATCTCGTATACCACACCGGCGCTCTATAAGTATTAAGGTAAAGTAGATCTATCGATAGGGGAAGGACCTATTAAACACACATGCACACACACACACAGTCGCACACGCATACACGCACACACATAAACACTCTGTTATCCGTCTGTCTGTTTGTCTGTCTGTGTGTGTGTGTCTCTCTCTCTCACGCTCTCTCACACACTCTCTCTCTCCCCCGGTAATTTTGCCTTCTATGCAGACTATAAAATTATATGCGATGTTTTGATCTCACATCGAAATCAAACCTTTCTGCGGGGCTTTTTTTTAGTGTGCAGCTCTACACAAAATGTGCATTAGTTCTCAATGGATTTGTCGTAGTTGTAGAGGCACTTCTGTGCATCCAAAAATATTATTTAAAAAGTCATCGTCCTTCGACCGAGAGTAGTTTAACATGGAGGAGGAGGGAAAAGAAAGGATCGGGAAATTTAGGATTCGACCCGCTCCCGGCCACAACCCCACCACACAACACATCGCCACCCCAACCCCCACCCCACCCGACAACACACGTGAAATTTTCCCTCCCAGCCCCACCCCACCCCTCACCTCCAATTCCCCTCCCGCCCATCCACCCCACCCTCCACCTTCACCCCCACCTCCAACCCCCCTTCACCACACTCCGACCTCCACCGGTACGCCACCCTTGAAATTAGGGTTTTCGGGAAAAATTTCTCTCCCACCGCCCCAACCCACCCCACCCTGCCCCACCCGGCCCATGCGGGCCGAAGTGTGTGCTCCCCACCCCCCCCCCCCACCCCCACCCCTCCACCTCACTCCGACCTCCACCGGTACGCCACCCGTGAAATTTGGATTTTCCGGAAAATGTAGGATCTTGAGATAACTCGGAGTTGCCGGAGCTGGTTGTAACTGTATCACCTTTAGATCTAATAAAAAAAACCTCATTCCAACTACTGATAAAAACCTATCAATTGAGGTTGAATCTTCCAAGTTTCTTGGGTTATATACTGATCAGCACTTAAAATGGAATGTCCATACTTACGAAACGTCACGCATGTAAGCAGAGACGGGGGCATATTTAGGAATGCGGCCAATGAGGCGAGCAGCCGAACGAAGAACTCGTTCAAGGCGCCCAAGCAGTCCAAGTGGCAGACCCACGAGTACCTAACTGCAGTGATCGATTCTACTGGTGACAAAGGCATGCACAAGAGTCATAGTAGCACTATGAGAGAGGGATCTTGAGACAACTCGGAGTTGACGGAGCTGGTAGCAACTACGAGTGACCAAATTGATATGCTTTGAGAAATTGAGCTCTTGATACAAAGTAATTCCATGGTCTCGCACTGTAAGAGAGAACGGTATATCAGGGAAAGTTGCTGTTAAGAGTACCAAACCAGATGAACTGAGTTTTAGAGGGATTTAGTAACAAGCGATTAGATGCCATCCATGATGAGAGAATAAGAGTTCCTGAAGTTCTGACATGCATGGCCTCCTTCACTCTACTAAGCGAGCGTTGGGATGCATTAAGCACTGTCGAATTCTACAATAGCTCTGATTGTAATGTGCATGTACCTCTGCATGTGTGCTGAACTACATGTAAGTATCAACTGTCTCTTTTACTTGACTGGACATCATCTGTATGTCTCCCTAAACTCTAGCCCATCTCTGTCTCTGTCTCTGTACACACACACTCTGTCTCTGTCTGTCTCTGTCTGTCTATCTGTCTGTCTGTCTCTCTCTCTCTCTTTCTCTCTCTCTCTCTCTCTCTCTCTCTCTCTCTCTCTCTCTCTCTCTCTCTCTCTCTCTCTCTCTCTCTCTCAAAACTGATTAAAGGTAGACCAGCGCTATAAGATGGACCACTCTGTGATTGGCTAAAAGGATTGAAACTGGGTCGTCACGTGATGTCGTATCTATAGTAGGTCACAAGATGGTCCATCTTTGGCAACCTTCCCCTATAAATTATAATAGCCTGTGGATTACACGTTTTTTCGCAACTACCGTATAGATCCCATGGAGCTTCGACCCTGCACATGTGAGATCCTTCGCAACCGCTCCGCCTTTGGATGGGTGCCAACTGCCATATATTAAGTTCCCCGCGTATCCTCGGCTGTATTCTGCATTCTCTGTTTACCATTGTGTCAGCATTATGTGTCCAGCTGCATGACTGTGTGCATGTCTCTGTCTGTCTGCCTACATGTCTGCCTGCATTTACCGGCATAGCATATCTGCGCATTTTGTCTATGTACACTGTACAATATTGGGGGGGGGGGGGGGGAAATTAGGCATACCTGCCCACGTGCCTGCACACATTGTCTGTATGCGACCTGTGTGCTGACTGTAAGCGTATACTGATGACTTTTTGAAAAGGCCTGAATATATATATATATATATATGTGTGTGTGTGTGTGTGTGTGTGTGTCCGTCTCTCTTCTTGGTTGTGTGTGCACGTCTGTGTGTCTGCGTGCGTAGACCTATCTATATGTATGTCTGCATGTCTGTTTCTATGCATGTCTGTATGCCTATCTCTGTGGTTTGAATGCGTCTGCAGTGTTTCTGTATAATATCCGTGCATCAGTCTCCCTTCCTCTATGTGCTTGTGTCTGTCTGTCTGTCTATATGTCTGTGTATCTGTCTGTCTATGGTCTGTCTGTCTATATGTCTGTCTGTTTTGTCTATATGTCTGTCTGTCTATATGTCTGTCTGTCTATAGGTCTGTCTGTCTATATGTCTGTCTGTCTGTCTGTCTGTCTGTCCGTCTGTCTGTCGTTGTCATTAAGATGACGTGTGTGATGCGCATGCGCATGTCGTCTGTCGTCTGCTGTAGAGGCATCATAATGTATGCAATGGTGCTTGGTCGTCTGCCCTTCTGCACTCCGTTCAGGGACGAATTCCAGAGACAGCGGATGCTTCATCAAATACAGAAGGGTCTCTCCGCCTCACACGAACATGAAATGCAAACGCTCACTTCCGGTCAGTCGAGCCAACAAAATGGCCGCCACCGATGCAGTCGTCGTCGGCGGCCATTTTGAAAACGAGAGAAT
>CATKHU010000032.1:5000-64805 GCA_949752735.1 Lumbricus terrestris
AACTGGCAGTAGTCCTTGGCCACTGCATGCAATGCAAAAACATCATAATTTGTTTGTTTTGTTTGTTTGTATGTGCACTTGTTATAGCGCCCCTTCAAGCTCTCCCTACTCAGAGGCGCTCCCGAATGCAGAGCGGACACTGCATCGGAGTTTCACGCCGAAGCGCTGAGCAATTGCGAGTGAAGGACTTGCCCAAGGTCCTTACGCGGCGAGGTGGATTCGAACCTCGAACCTTCCGGCTTCAAGGCAACGACGCCACCACTACAACACCGCGTACCCCATAATTATGGTCAAGATGGTGAATTGTATTCTCACCACTGGCCAGTCTCATTGAGTAGTTATTTTGCTAAGCTATATTGCGTGGCTAGAGCGTATCTGCTGCAGTATGTACGTATGTGCACTTGTTATAGCGCCACTTCAAGATTACAGTATGCTAAATATGGACACACAAGCGAATAATATAGTTTTACACGGTTAGAAGGAGGTAAGAGGTAAGCAGTACGTGCTATTATCCCAGTATTTTTTTAACAATTTTTGAGGAAATGCATTTTATATGATCTATCCATGTTAAATGCTGATCCACATATAGACTCCCAGAAATTTTGAAACGCTCCCGACAAAAAGCGCGGACACTGAATCGGAGTTTCACGCCGATCAATTGCGAGTGAAAGACTTGCCCATTGCAAGGTCCCTACGCAGTGGCTTAGACGAATTCGAAGCTGCAACCCTCCTGCTGCAGGTCAACGAACATAGTATACCCACTACACCACCGCGCGCCAATTAAAAAAAATAACGATGGGTGATATGTCGGTTTAAATGTGGAGTTGGTTTGTGCAATGAAGACTTTACTATGAAGTCTTAACTCTTAACAAAGACTATAATTTGTTGTACCCAAACTCCACACTGCAATTCCCATGCGCCCCTGCGAAAGAGACCGCGCGCATCGCGGTTCCCTCCCGATGCTGGCTTATTCAGAGATGAAAATCTCGGGTAGCCACGTAGGTCCATTCATGCACGTGGACCATATATATTGCGTGGGGCGCTGTGGTGTAGTGGTGGCGTCGTTGCCTTGAAGCCGGAAGGTTCGAGGTTCGAATCCACCTCAAGTCGCCGCGTAGGGACCTTGAGCAAGTCCTTCACTCGCAATTGCTCTGCGCTTCGGCGTGAAACTCCGATGCAGTGTCCGCTCTACAGTCGGGAGCGCCTCTGAGTAGAGAGCTTGATGGGGAGCTATAAGAAGTGAACATACAAACAAACAAACAAATATGCGGCGGGAAGTCCATTCAAACGAATGCAAAAATATTTTACGCGATCGATTCCTTGAAGAATGATCAGAATCAAAAAGAACATCACAACGGTCGCTATAGAAAAGCGTGTACACTGTACAGTATACATTACCTTTACATCTACATTTACATTTGCACTAAGAGTGATCATTATAAGATACATAGTAAGTTCTCTGTACAAAAGGAAACCGGCTTCCACACGGATTTCCTCCGTTTTTGAGTCTCGTCTCGGGTTCTCTGTCTGGTTTCCGATCGGACACGTAATGTGATTCTGATTCTGTCTGTTGTCCATCAACTGGTGCATAGGATTTTTGCAGAGCACCAGCGTATACATAGGCCCACGGTATACTGCCATTATGAAAGTTCCCATGTTATATAATATATAGATTGTACCACATGGTCAGCTATAATCGGCTGCACCATCTTTCTTTCTTTTATAGGCTAACACAATACATGGTTATGGTTATTAAACTTATTATGCATGGTATACGTTCGTTGTTCGATGAAACATCTTTCTATTTAGTCGCATTGTATCTTTACGCCCCGCCGACATGTTCAGTTGTGCGCTGTAGAAATGTAGCCTACACTTAACATCGACGTCTCATTGAAAGAAAAACTAATGTTGACAGAATGGTGCAATGGTCAATGCTATAGGCACATCACCTGTGGCCTAAAACGTTGCTGCATACGCCATATGCTACATGTATATGATCCTCTGTTTAGTCTGTTTAGTCTGTCTGTCTGTCTGTCTTCTTGCCTGTCTGCCTGTTTGTCTGTCATTCAGCTTCTTCCGTTCTCCATCTCTTTATCTTCCTTTAGCTGGTTGTGTATACGTTTCTTTTTCGGGTATTGTCACTCCTTCTCTGTCTTTTTGCCTGGGCGTCACTTTGCATGCGTCTCTCTTCGTCTGTCTCTGTCTTTGTCTCTGCCTTTGTCTGTCTATCTGTTTCTCTGGCTATCTGCCTCTGCCTGTCTCTCTATGCCTGTCTCTCCATGCCTCTATCTCTATGTCTGTCTCACTATCCGTCTCTCTCTCTCTGTCTGTCTCTCTATCTGTCTCCCTTAATAATGTCGCTCTTAGATGCCAATCGCAGACAAGGCAAGTGCGCTCAAGATCATTGCGATGCCGTTGGCGCCAAACAAAAGATGGTCAACAAGAAACGAGATTCCTAATTTCCTAGCAGAAAAGGAGTCGCAACAACTACTAACTAGCTAATGTTGATGATCATAGCTGAACCTGGACTACTTCAAAATGTCGGAATATATATAGCCCACAGCATAGAAACATTTGTGCATGTAATCTAAGTGCGCATTTTAAGCATAAATTAACAAAATATTTATAATATACCAGTGTTTTCTCTGTATGCCACACCTTCCTCTACCTGGTCAGAATACTCTTATCTTATATTATCTTATCAGGGCTGTTTTTAAGGAATGTTTAGAATTGCACAACTTCTTCTTTCCCTTCCCATGCATCCTCCATGGTAAATTACTTCCAATCGGAGGACAATTCCTTTTTTGATAGTTTTAGCTGTACAGAAGTGCTTCTACAACTGCACAAATCCATTTAGAACTGCACATTTTGTGTACAACTGCACGTTAAAAAGCCTTGTATCTTACCTTATCTTATCTTCTCCTATCCTATCCTATTCTATCCTATCCATCTTATCTTATCCTATCCTATCTTATCTTATCTTATCCTATCTTATCTTATCCTATCCATCTTATCTTATCTTATCTGTCACCTTCCTGTTTGCTCTCCAACTTCTTACCTCTGACAACTTCATGCTTGTTCGTTGTATTCTTCCATGCTTAACCTATATACTTCCATTCAACCTTATTTATAACGTTGCTTGTCATTCTTTCCTCGTACCTCCGTTAATCTCTAATGCTTCCGCTTTTATCTCTGTCTGTAAATGAAGATTATCTTAATCTTAATCTGACGTTTACGGATTCAAATCGGATATTAGGCGACTCTGATCGGCATCGTCTTGCCTACGATACAATTATTATTCAGTGCGATGCTAATGGCCACCGACCAGATTTATGTGAAGAGTCGAAAGAATGTCAGAGCGAGTTTAGCAAACTGTAATGAGAAGAGGAACTCATGATGATGCGCTGCTTTAAGTGGATCAGATGCAACGCCATAATAATAATAATAAAGGATTTCCTCGGATTTAGTCGCGCTTGACCGACGAATCAATCCAGATAAAAGAGTTCACCTTATGCTGAAGTCTCATGTGTGCTTCTCGTGTATGGGTGAATTTACGGCTGTTTGTCTTGTTTTGCCTATCTGTCTGTATGTCTGTGGTATGTGTGTATGTGAGTGTGTATGTATGTATGTATGTATGTATGTATGTATGGATGTATGTATGTATGTATGTATGTATGTATGTATGTATGTATGTATGTATGTATGTATGAATGCATGCATGTATGTATGTATGTATGCATGTATGTATGTATGTATGTATGTATGTATGTATGTATGCATGTATGTATGTATGTATGTATGTACGTATGTATGTATGTATGTATGTATGTATGTATGTATGTAATATGTATGTGTGCATGCATGTATGTATGTATGCAGGTATGTATATATGTATGTATGCATGCATGCATCCATGGATGTATGTATGTATGCATGTATGTATGTATGTATGTGTGTATGCATGCATGCTTATATGTGTGTGTGTTATATATGCATATATGTATGCATGTATGAATCTATATTATGTAGCGCCTATGAGTATAGAGATTGAATGGGCGCTATAACAAGTGCACATACAAACAAACAGACATATACGTGTACATATTTATGTGCATTGTCAATACGTCTGGCTGGCTCTCTGTCTGCAAATCTTGGTAGGTTTCATTCACGCAGATGAACTGCACCAAACAATTAAAAAGTAAAATCGATAGAAGTCGAGGCGCCAACTGAATGCAACCTCCGACGACGACGACGATGACGACGATGATGACGACGACGATGACGATGACGACGACATGAGGCTTCTGTTTCTTCTTCTTCTTCTTCATCTGAATTTCTATTTGAACTCATTAGCAGAAATATCGAAGAGAAAGAAAATAATCTTTTTTGGAGCTCGATCCAACTCTGTTTGACCAAGAACACCTCTGTCTCTATCGCTCATCCACCCGTGCACTTGCATGTACCTGGCACACTTGCCCACCTTCTCTGCCTGTCTGTCTTCTGTATGACAGACAGACAGACAGACAGACAGACAGGCAGACAGATAGACAGACAGACAAACAGACAAACAGACAGACAAACAAACTCTCTCCTTCTTCATCATCTCATAAGGCGTAACTTTTTCAAAATCTATTTTTGTTATTTCTTTTCATTCGTTTATCTTTTTCTTTCTCTGTCCTTCTTGATGCATCGTTTTTCTGTTTCGTTATGTTTCTGTATCTTAATTCTTTTCGCTGCTTTTCATGGACCTGTCACGCTGCATGAGAGCGTTTCTGAATAGCTCTACTTTGAGAAGCGCTTTAAAATGCTTTATTAGATTAGACTAGAATTAAATCTCGACATTATTATTATGGCCCCGTTATAAATATGCCACTCCGCATACAGCCAAAACGAAGACGAACGAACAAATAAACAAACAAACAAGAGCCTCGAATAAACACGAGTATTAAATAGCCTACCTAGGCATATGAAACCTTTGACATATTGCAGGAATCGAACCTCTGACCCAGCGATAATAAGCCTGCATATATAATTATATACATGTACATGTATTTGGGCCCATATAACATAATATATATCACCACTGCATTACTGAGCTATAAGTCTCCGTGGAATGCTATTGTAGTTTACATTTTCATTTGCTTTCCAACCGCCATATATTGGCCCATGGATGACCCAATGACCCCACATGTTTCTATAGCGATTACCAAAGTCCATTCGTTATCAGCAGCAGGGCATAAGAATGGTGAACCATGCAAACTGTTCTTCGAGTGCGTTGATGCATAACAGTCTGAGAACCGAAGACGCCTGCAATGCCCTGCATGGACCTCGTACACACACATATATATATATAATTATATATTGTATATAATATATATATATATTATATAATTATCTATATAAATAAAAATGTAAAACGTTACTTTTTGTGGCCTCAGAACTCGATAAGTTCCTCACCGATTCTTTTCAAATTTTTCGCAAACCCTTCCATTCGAACATAAGCGTGTTGTTATAATGCCTTTTGGGGAAAAGCGCAATCTTTTCCACCAAAAAACACAACTTTAAATTCCAATCCGATTTCAACTTTCACGCAGTCCGCCATTTTATTTATTTCTTCAGAGCGTAGTGCTGTTCATCACTCGCATTTAGTTTCGTATTATTACTTTTGTATGTACATGTATTTCTTCGCAAACCGTTCCATTCGATATCAAGCAATGAAATGTTAGTTTCGTGTCTACTTATTTCCTTTTCACACAAAAATACGGGTTCAAACCAAAAAACACAATTTCTAATTCCGATTTCAATTTTTCACCCGAGTTCGGCCGTTTTCACCAACAATTTTCATTCGTATCCGTGCACAATTTTGCGATTATAGCGCCATCTTTTGCACGTTCCATTCGAAGGCGCGCGTACACAATTCAAATCCATTTCAAATAAACGGTTTCTTCTTTCAAAGCGTCTTCACCGATTGCTTTCAGAGTGGGCTTCATTCGAATAGCGTGATCCTTCTTCACCGATTACTTTCAAACCTTACATACGAGCGGGTTTGTATACGCTTTTTGGCAAAAAACGCAATGCGCTAAATCTTAACTCACACAACCTTGCATTCGTTACGCGCGTTTTTATAGCGCCATTTCTCACACACCTAAACCAGCATTAAGTCGCAGATTACACATCGGAGATATTTAACTTTTAATTCATTAAATTTCATGGATTAATATTTTTAAATCACTGTCATACTTTCATCCTGGTTTTGGTGTGCGGCGCCATATTTATAAATATGTGTTTCCTCATAACTTCCTTTCTTCTCTTTCAGTCCAATCGATCTGCTTTACTTCATAAAAAATAATGCCTCTCAGAAAAACAAACTTAGGAGGACAGAGGCAGGAAGGGAGACAGAGGAAGGGAAGTAGGGAGTGAGGGTGGGAGGGAGAGTCTTTTCAGCCACAGCAACGCGTGGCGGGTACAGCTAGTTATATATATATATGTTATATATTCCGTGCGGACAAGTGCAGTGTTATCGATTTGTGCAATATCGACAAAGGGATATAGGGACCTATATTAATATACTTCTTAACCCGACTGGTTAAAAAGTATAGATTTCTTCAAAATGTAGGTCTAATGCGAATGCGATGAAGGTGATCAGAATCGATAACTGTTCACCACCTGTTACCTTTTCCCATGTGGAAAACGATAGATCGTGTCCATGCTGTTATAGATACCCTCATCGTTGACCTGAAACCTTATAGAATTAAGCAGTAGCCCATATATGTCATTGTTACATGTTTAACGAAACTGACATATCAAAGATGATTAGTGCCGCCCTCCTCCTTTATCCAGGTTTGGGACTGGCACTGGCAGAGTGCAACCAGTGGCGGAGTTAGAATTAGGCAGTCTATATATAGCCTCTGAAGCTATAGTCTACTCTACTGTAACTATAGGCAATCATGAGTACAAAGTTCCACCGACGCAAGTGATTACAACCACGGCATATATAAACAAGGACGAGTGTTCATTCCTCTTCCTAATCGTCTGAGCACACCATCGACGATGCACTCATTGCAGTTGAGTTGACTAGGTGGCGCTGAACTGTGAAACCGACTCACCTGACACTGGGCTGATGGCAGATAACCAGAGAAAACCAATCAGGACTGCAGGTAAGCTCTTTCCAACACACATCATCACAGCCCTGAACAGATGAGACACCGTCAGCTGATGCCTATTCCGCATGGACATAACGAATATCTTACTTATCAACGGAACTCTTTTCTCCATACACCGCTGCGGAAGGACCACCGACCGAATCACCGCCGATGACTTCGGCCTTAAGAAGTTCTTCCAATTCACAGTCACGTTCTCCATCCGTCATCGAAACAAAGTCTGCGACGACTTCCCTCGCAAACGCGTTTAAAGCAGAGGCGCAGTTTGGTACGTTGTCTGGTACGTGGTACGTGGTACGTTGTCTGGGTTCGCAGCAGACGACATTCAGGCGTACTCAGTCGTACACCCGGAAAATAGTTCCATCGTTAATGATGAATTCTGGCTGCGTCATTATTGCCTGCATTCACCTGCTTCTTCGTCTTCTAAGAGGATAATAATTATCGCCGACGAAGCAGCTTCTCCAACTCTGCACTGCAACGCCGCCGCAAGTATCATCATCAGCAGCAGCATCTGTAGCATCAGCAGCAGCAGCAGCAGCAGCAGCAGCAGCAGCAGCAGTATCAATGATCTCGTCTCATTTCCTCGGCCCTCTGGCGATCGACGGTTAAAGACTCTCTTCCGCTGCCGTCCGCCGCCAGAGCGCCGAGAAGATTGATATCTCCGGCGATCCTAAATCTGTTGGAGCAAAAGTTGGAAGTGGGAGATAGGGCGATGGATGGGCGCCCGCCGCCGCCGCCACCGCCGCCGCCAGTCGAGTCTCCCTCGACTGCCGCCCTCTGCCGCCGCCGCCGAACGGCTACACGTCCGTCTGTCCCTCCTGCTTCCACCACCACCCGTCTCCATCTACGGCCGTCTGTCGGGTGTGGTTGCAGATTGGTTGAGGGGAGCGAAAACGGTTCCAACTTCTCTCGTCTGTTGGTTTTGGCAAAAACATATTAAGGCATAAGCTTATATCAACATAATTATCAAGAGGTAGGCCTATCATGTGCTGTAGATGGCGAAATCTGATGGCAAACCGTATTTGATTTTGTACACCTCTATCCGCCAAGTAGTCACCAAAGCTACATAATTATAGACGTATACTCATGGTAGGGCGAAAATCACCGGAAAAGACGTACCGTACCATCGTCGGCAAAACTACTGGACTGGATGTTGGTTGAAGGTTATGGGAAACTGAAAGAAGAGGCTCAACACCGGGAGGAGTGGCGCCGTCGGAAGTTCGAACCTGCCGTGGGGCAGAGAACATGAAGAACCATCGTCGGGAGTTCTATTTTTAGAATGAGAACACGTCTCCTGGCCACGTGAACCATTCACGGTATCTTCGGAACTGTTTTTGCCTGGGTATAATATGGCATCACACCTTGCGACCCGTGTTCCTGGCCGGCATTCCGTGGATGACTGACCGCAGTGAAATATGGCGGTCGGACCAATCGTTTGGTGACAGGCTCGCTCCGTCATCGGACGCTAGTAGGTGGGGGAAGTCTCTGGTGGGGGACCAGCGGGGTTGGAAACAGTCGGGAAAAGTTGGGGAGTTCATGGCGGGAGTGCGATGTGGGTGAAATCCGAGCTACGGTTGGAGGGACGATGGAAGGAGATAGGGAAGGAGGAAGCTACGAAGAAAGAGGGGTTGAGAAAGAGGATAATAAACGGAGAGAGATTTCTGTGTGGGAAGTAAAGGGTGGTATCTATCACAGAGGCGGAGGATGGAAGAGAATGAAGGTGGAAGCATAGATGGAAAGATGAATGGGGTCACTCTATGAAAGGGGTTGGAAATGTGGGTGAGCACAGTGGAAGTAGTTCAACTGTTCAAGTACATATACATGGGCGCCCAGCCGCCCACATATATTTTTTGCAGAAGAGGGGGTGCATGGGCAAAAAGACCTTGTCACTGTTAGATATTTTAGCAGTGAGCAATATATTGGAAATGCAGATCTAATTAGAAATTGTTTATTCTTATTTACAGTTAAATTCCTCATGCAGTTTTTTTGTGGATACGCGTATATAATTAGAGCATTAGCGTGAGGGAATGTGTTACAAACCAAAAGGTATATTAGTTAGAAAGTAAGCGGGGGCAACTGCTTCCTCTTGCTCATATATGTGCGGGCGATCATGGGAGCAAAATGGGTGTGTGGTAGGCCTACCAGCCCAATACCGGGCCCACCAGCAGGATACACTAACTAGATAATAGAACTTTGGGGAGTTAAGAGAGGGGAAAACGAGGAAGGAAAGAAACGCAAAAAGATGAGAATTTGGGTGACTATAATATAATAGGCTACTGCAGGGATGAAAAAAGATATGTGCAGAGTAAAATGACGAAGAAACGAAAAATGGTACGAGTACAGATTGGGAGAAATGAGCGTTAAAAAGGATTGGGTACCTATACAGATAGAAGATACATGTATATAAGAAGGCCAGAGATGAAACGATTTCTTCTGAATGCCGGACTGCGCATGCGTGTGACGTCGTCAGTGCATGACGTTGATCGGCCTGACCTCTTTCCAGACATGGAATAGATAATCTGTCCGTGGAGAAGCGATGTTGTCCGGGTCAAAGGCGAGACACGACGTCGGTCAACCAAGATAGGGAAAGGGGAGCCATCTGTATACGACCATCTGCCCCATCGAATCACAATATGAATCTTTTATAATGGAATCTTCATTCGATGTGAGATGCAGTGACATTTGGTAATTGAAACGGATACGATGAGTATAAGGTAATTCGTTGGGTTCAAATGAGGTAATTGAAGTCAATTTTCAGATTACTGATATGAGCAAGCACACATGCACAACCACATCCCATGCACACACGTAATATATCATATATATTATGTAAATCGATATATATATATATATATAAATCACATGCACTCTGTTGAAAGGAAACATCATACATGCACTGCAGGGGAAGAAAGATCCGCGGTTGTCGTCTCCATCTTAGTTTTGTTCCGGTTTATGTATCCAGATCATATCAAAGGTCAGAGCCAAAAGTATCACTTAGAATTATTATTCACTGAATGCAGTGACCAATAACCAAGAGCAGAAATTGTCTCCGGAAAGTCCTCCCTGCAGATCCTCTCAGGCCCTTCCCGATAGGCCTATACCTTAATTCTGACGAAACCGTTTTTATTCATTTCTCTCACTCTGCTTACTGTATGTCTACTTCTCTTATTCTTACACAACAGTTGTCTATATCTGTCACCGTCTCTCCCATATTATATATATTCAATCACTCAGCGTAATACTATACCTCATTTACTCACTCACTCACTCACTCACTCCCTTCAATCAAGCAATCTATCAATCAAGCAACCAATCAATCAATCAGCATTAAATAAATAAATCAGACAATCAGTTAATCAATCATCAATCCAGCAATCGATCGATCAATCAATCAATCTATTTATTCATTCATTCATTCATTCACTAATTCACTCACTCACTTACTAACTCACTCAGTCGCTCTTTCAGTCTGTTTGCACTGTGCATGCATGCGCAACTGAGAGCGACGAATGACCGACTTTCTCGCAGTTAGCATCGCATGCACGTCCGCTCTGTACACTTCCATCATCATCATCATCGGCAGCAGCAGCACCCCCACCACCAGCAGCAGCATCAGCAGCAGCAGCAGCAGCAGCAGCAGCAGCAGCAACGATGGCAAACAATGCTCCGTTGCATCTCGAGGGTTTATTAATGATGTCAACTGTTCAAGATAATAGACTAATACATCATCACATATATACATATACACAAGCAAATATACATACAAAACGTATACATATGTGCATGTGTCCCATGTGTAGGCCTATACATTGTATATGTGGCGTTTCAGCCACAAGACAATGTTCGTTACGAGAAACGCCGATCGGCTGCCTTGTTAAACTGAGCTGGAAACAAGGCCGGAGCAACGGTTACGCTCCTAGAGCAGCCAAACCGTGTATTTAGATTCACTGTAGGTAAGGCATAATTTTCTGTAATAGAAACGCGACACAAAAGTTAGGCGCTATAAAGCGCGACCGTTAGTTTAATGCCTGCGGAACACAGCTGGAAGCAGGCGAGAGCGTCGGTGAGGTATAACACAGCCAAACCGCGCCTCAAACCCTTATATAGGTAGGACCAGAAATAGATTTAATTCCATAATTAATTTTAGCCTTGTCCGATAGGGTTAATTTAGGGTGTAGGACCTGGCCCAGACCAAGAGGAATCCATAGGTCCAAAGATCGTGAAGATCGGACGAGAAATGGATTTTTGGCGAATTATTGAAGATTTTTCGTATGCTGAAAAATCGTGCTCAAACAGTGATATTCCGGTGGAATAAAGCCTGCCACACGGTGTTCTGCTATATACGTGGAGTAGTGGCGACTGCTCAATGTATATGAATACTCTTTGTTACATTGATCGCTACGCAACTTTGACACCTGAATACGAGCATTTGGATCTGTGACTCGTGGTTTCTGAGCGATTCCTCAAGAATTACAGCGCAAACGTGTATCTGATCGAATCTGCGCCAGCAGAGGTTGTACGTGTACCTGCGGTGACGATCGAGCGGCGGCCGACTGGGCATCGCCCCGCTACGACGCACCAGGGAGAGTTGGTGGTGGCTCATCCCGTCTTACTTGTGACTGTCTCCTGGCATTTAGTGCCGTGTTGAAAATCAGACCCGCTGAGTGCTTGCAGCGTTAAAGAAAGCAGTTTTACCGCACCGTCTGATCGAGGCTCCGGCGTGTGTAGGACTCGGCCCCCTACCCGCCACGAGCCCGTCAGCTCATCATACATATTGAACTGATCCGCAGTGTCAAGCAGTTCTCATTGTCCCTGATGTCTTTTGAAGTATTGACTTTGTGCGCTAATCCTCGGTGAATCCGGAAAGACAAGTGGCTCGTTTACACAGTGAGAACATTGCCTTGTACGTGTGACCTAGCACTGGGACTGTTATCCTTGGCGGCCCGCGTCGGTTAATCTGCACAGCCGGCCAAGGCGAGCGCGCAACCGTCGATAAGCGGTAAGGCCTCGATAATATTGAATACTCGTAACATTTCTGCCTACGATTGGAAAGCGGTGTTGGTGACTGCGGTGAAAGCTTCCACACCGTCTGGCGCATCTCGCTTGGACACCGTCCGCCCCGGACGTGCGTCATCCGGCGACGCGGGCGCTGCCCGGTCAATCGACGCCTCGTGCGCCAGTGAATATTTCGTCATTCCAGCTTGGTCGTGAATGTGAAGACTGATTCAGTGGTACCTTGAAAGCGATAAACGGTGATCGTCCGTTGTTGGTTCGCCTCGGACCGTGCGTTGGATTGAAGGCCAAAGTTCGTCGCGCCTTCTCTTCCCCGCGTGGCCGACCGCCAGCGACGAGTGCTACGGGCGGCGCGCATTCTGCCTCGGCGGATCGTGTAAAACCCATTGCCGTTGATTACGCCCGTGTTGAGTGACATACTGAAGAAGAGTGCATAGAAATACAGTGATAGCCTACCTATATCTTGCCACCGGCGAGATCCTAACGATAAGTTACCCGTAAGCGCCGGGTAGAGGCGACAGTAAGTAAGGGTGCAGCCCCCTTAATTCTGTCAAGCGTAGTGTACCTGAACGTGGTTGGTCGGGGGAAATCCTCGATCGACGCGTAATTACAGTTACTGGTTGAAGTTGAGGGCGAAGTGTGCCTTTTCGGCTCTTCGGCGTGTGGTCGGTTCAGCTCCCGCAGAGGCATCGACTCCAGGTCCTAGTGTCGTTGAGTGTCATACTCGGTGGAATTTCACGTTACGGTCCTGAAAAGTGCATCAGAGTGTGCGGCGCATACGATTTGCCCGTGAAAGTGTCAAGAGACCTGGTCTAGCTCGCCGCGTTTGGGAGTTAGAGGCATATTTGTGATTTCATCGGCGCCCGCCGAAGAGACCGAGCGTTCGCCGCGTCGAAGCTCGCGCTCACCGGACAGCTTTGCCATCTGTCGTCCGATTCGTTCAATCTTGGTGTCGGATTGTTCGTCTCATTGAGAGAAACATCTTACCTGTGAAGACCTAGTCAGTGACGGCTACGGTTCCGACGGAATGATTGTCTAGTGTCCTGGCATTAGTTGTTCACGTAGGCTAATGTTTGTCACTTGCCATATACAGAACCATTTTTACAGGGAAGAGCTCCTGTGTATGTCTTTGTAACTTGTGTCGTTTAAAACTGGCAAGATAATGTATAATATTATAATCTTCGTTTATTGACATTCAATCTGACAAACCGCAGAACGATTACATGTACAAGTTATACGAAATACGGCCTGCTTCGCACGACACGCAGTTCGGCTACAACAGGTTCGGTAACTTAACACTAATGGCCTAAGTACTGGATCACTCCTGATTCGGCCAAGCCAGGAGTGGGAGGGGCTATCTTTTATTTTTAGCAGAACCTGAGTCAAGCAACACAACAGCAAAGCGCCAATGGCAGCTAACAGAAAATTCAAATAAATTTTTGCCCCGTGTGAGGCTTGAACCCGGGTTGCGCGGATGACTCTCAGTTTAACGGCCAGCGCTCTCTCCACTGAGGAGTGGGAGGGGCTATCTTTTATTTTTAGCAGAACCTGAGTCAAGCAACACAACAGCAAAGCGCCAATGGCAGCTAACAGAAAATTCAAATAAATTTTTGCCCCGTGTGAGGCTTGAACCCGGGTTGCGCGGATGACTCTCAGTTTAACGGCCAGCGCTCTCTCCACTGAGCTACGGGACCCCCCAGTATTCTGTGAATGAGCCGAGTGAATGTTTGGGCAGCTTAAATGTACCGGCGATGGCATTGGATCTATTGTCTATGTCTATGCGACTCTACGAACCAGAAGATCTCCCAGTGCCAGCCCAGCATCCTTGTCCGATTGTCCGTGTCTTCAGAGATGGACACAAAGTGTTGCCTTTTGTTCTGGTTACCAACGTGCTCATAAAGTCAATGAATGTTTAATGCTTCTTAATAACTTTCATATCATTGAGGTGCTATGAGGTGATATGGACATTAGTGGGGTGATATGGACACCCCATGTCCATATCTCCCCAATCACGGGGTGATATGGACACTAAACAAAAATTCTATTTATGAATTTTCCACAAAAACCTGTTTATATTTTCCAGCATTTAATAACGTTCCAAGTACCTCTTCTAGAGTACTTTGAAATAGAATATTCACGTTGTAATATTTATTCAAACCTACGCATAAACTAGCCAAAAGGCTTAAGGGGTCCATAACCCCCGGTTGACCCTAAATGTTGAATACGCAGAAAACTTGAGAGTAGATGATGTTCTTGGAATGCCTTCGTAAGATACTGCGGACGTTAATTTGGTCCACCGGACATTTCTAAATCGCCTACCGACGAACCCACTCAGCCGTTACTTCGCAGTTTCCCGGGCATCTAGTAGGAAGGGTTGTCTGTCGTTTCAATCCATCCATGTAGGCCCTAGCCTATATCGAGTTTAAAAGAGATGTCAGATAAACTAGGCTAGTCTATAGGTAGCCTATTCAGATAATAAAGTGAAACACAATAGCCTAATTATTAGGGCCTATTGCCTTCGCAGCAAATGCTAGTAGCCTTCGTGTTAAGAGCCTGATTTGCATCTTGTGTTCATTAACCAGTTTTATTTCGAATATGCTCTATTTTTGTAGACCAGCACATGATAGGCCTATCTCCAATACCGTATTGGCAGGAAATAAGCTCAAAGCAACTTTTTCTGGGGAACCTGCTCATCGCTTATTGCGGCCTAGGGTCCCGCACGCCCGAGCAGGGACGGATCCAGGGGCCAATCCGGCCATGGCCTCCCCATTTAAAAATTGCATGGGACGTGACCCCCCATTTGGTTTCAACAAGCCATTAAATAAATGTAGCGGGAGAGAAAAACAGGACATCAGGCCCCCCCCCCCATTACAAAATCGTATGGGACGTGGACCCCCGTTCGATTTAACGGTTGAAATGATATCTTCTTTTCCCGGAAAATCGGCCGATGACTAAAAAAGGTCATCAACTTTTTGGCGGCGAAAATCACACTCAATTTTCCCTTGTTCCACCAAGAAGACCGAAAATTTTGGCCCCTTCGAAACGTTCTGGATCCGCCACTGCGCCCTAGGGCGGGGCCTGACTTCAAATTCAATCATCACTTTCTTCGACCTGCCAAATATCTTCCATGACCCTGAGGCGACCTGCCGAAATTTTATAGCTGGCGCCGCCACTGATCATATGGACTTCGGTAATATTTCTTTGCAAAATGAATACGTGTAGATTATATATGGTTCAATATATATGTTAAAGAACAACATTTATTTTCGTTGTTTATGTCCAGCATTTGCATGGTGTTTACAAAGTGCGACCGATATAAGAAACATAAACATGAGCGGAGTTTGGTTTGCGTTCTTGGAGGGGCTAAAACACACTTCTTGGGGGGGTCTAAGCCCGGGAAAAGATACCATTTACACGGTAAAAAAGAATCTGGGTCTTCTTGGGATGGCTTAGCTCCCCTAGCCACTGATAAACTCCGCCCATGAATATAAATATCAGTAGGCTTATAATATATACAGATACGCAATGAAAGCCATAATCTTTTATCCATCTATTTGCCAACACACACACACGCACGTACTCGTCGTCGCCATCATCATCGTCGTCGTCATCATCATCATCGTCATCATCATCATCATCATCATCATCATCATCATCATCATCATCATCATCATCATCATCATCATCATCATCATCATCATCATCATCATCATCATCATCATCATCATCTTCTTCTTCTTCTCCTTCTTCCTTTTTCATCGTTGTCATCGTTGTCATCGTTGTCATCGTCGTTGTCGTCGACATCATCAATCTGCATCACATGCGCTCATTCCTCGATCGTTTTTAAACCAATAGTAAAACTAGTCTACACAAAAATTAGGTGACTATAATATTCGCAATGTATTCTTTCTGGTCGTTGAAGTTATCATTAAAACCACCTTAAATCTGTCTTTTAATTCACCTGTGCGCTATACGTATATTGGGTGGGGTGGGGGAGGGACAGGATAGTCTAGTGGTAAGAGGTTTGAACCGACAGTCGATAGGTGGGGTTAAAATCTCCAACAGAGGTCATTTTCTATTGTAGCTGGACCTCTAGCGAACATTGTGGCAATAATTGTTAGACTGACCGCGGTTGCATTATATGGGAAAACTCCGCCACTGGTTGCACTCTGCCAGTGCCAGTCCCAGGCCTGGATAAAGGAGGAGGGCGTCGCAAATGGTCTTTGTTACCACACAGTGAAGTTAAACTGCAAATACCACAACTCGATGGGAGGATCAGACGGCGAGGAAAGAGACTGCAGTGAACGTCGCTCTCGTAGGTCTAAGTGTAGGTCAAGAAAATGAAGTTATACGAAGCCATTGGGCATTTTCTGTCCATGGTCATCTCGGGGCACGTTTAGGAGCTCTTTTATCGTTGCTGTTCTGCCTGTAAATAGGCCCTATATTCATATAATAGGCTGTTTGCACTGTGACAGTGCCAGTCTCAAGCCTGGATAAAGGAGGAGGGCAACACTAGTCATATTTGATATGACAGTGTCGTTAAACAGCAACATTGTTATCTTACGTAATTGGTGGAAGCACTTCATTTTTTTCTATAAATGTCTGTTTGCAAAATGGAACCCAGCAATACCAGTGTCAGTGACAGCGCCAGAGGGCTAAGCTCCCCGCAAAAAGGTCATCAGGGTTTTTGGACAGGGAAAATTAAATATTTTCATGAAATGAACGAGCGTGCAAGAGATCAGTTTTTGTGAACGATTGATGGTCGAGTAATAATATTCTTCAAAATGCATCTGTCCTTCCTTTCGTGTCCGCTCTTCATCTGTCTTTGACCTTTGTCTTTTGCTATGTCACTAGGCCTACATATTCCATCTGAACTTATGACTAGCTTGAAGGGGCGCTATAACAAGTGCACATACATACATACATACATACATACATACATACATAAGGGGTTCTTGGGCCGGAAACGAAGGTGAACGCATTTGTAGGCCATATATACGTAGGCTATAGGACACCTCAACATTGCATTATATTACCGGGGGTGTGTGCTTTTTGAAGAATATTATTACTCGATCATCAATCGTTCACATAAACTGCTCTCTTGCACGCTCGTTCATTCATTTTAATTAGGCGTAACTAATAAATTAACAATCATAATTAAGGCCTACTTTAGATGACTATTAGTATACTATATCACGGTAAATTACAGCAGTTCGATCATGTAATGCAAAAAGGTAAACAACAACCAAAAATTCCATCACCTACCCTCATCCCAAAAAAGTAGAAAAATCATAGGAGTCATTTCTGGGGCGGGGGAAGTTCCTCTGGAAATGACTAGGTAACATTGTCAGAAAGAGGGGAAAGGGTTTGGGAGAGGGTGATGCGCCATTCCGCTAAGAAATTCTGTGAATTTCCACGTTGCAATGGTGGCATTTTATGCCGTCATCTTTTTTTATATAAAATATGCCTCTCGTAGACAATTCCACCGCACTCTGAGTCTTCCTTACATATTATGGCGCTGCATAAGACGCCAGAGATTAGTTCAGCGGTAAATAAAAACAATAATGGTTATGACGTCATCAGCTGATATCGTTGCTCGTCGCTCGAAATCATAATTATCGTCGAAACTTCATAAATATTTCGATAATTAAGCTGTTTCCGTCACCGTTAGCGTACGATTTGTGCATCTTTTTCGAAATCAACAGTTTGTGACAAGAATATCGTATTCGCCGAAGATGTCCCATTCAGCAAACAAAGTAATTATAGATTTTTCTCGTCTTTTCTCGGCGTCTTTAAAAATTTCGACGACGGCCGTTTAGGCCACGTGACGGTCGCCAATGGCAACGGCTGATAATAGAGTAACCGAGAATATCTGAAGAGTGAAGACGTACAATAATTATAATGCGTATATGAATGTAGTGTAGGCCAACTCGATTATTATTGCACAGAATAAAATAAAGCGCATGCAGCCAGAAGTCTTGCTGGACCGTACGTATTTCAATGGCCGCTTTAAGCTATCTATTCTGTGATTATAGCGAGGCCAATAATAATTATGGCGTCGTTTTTCACTGATTACCAGTTTCAATGATCGTCACGCTATAGTAATTAAAGCATCCTTCAATTGCACGGACTGTGGTGATGATGATTATGATGCGATGATAATAGCACGATCTAGGCCTACATATAGGATGTAAATATCAGCTACGTTATAGCATGATGTAAGAAATTACATCATGGTTATAGTAAGCACATAATTTTTTATAAGACGTTACCATTAATTTGAATTTTGACGACTTGTTGCGTAGTGTAGGATACGTGTTTCCCATGCTCTGGATCATCCTTCGTGCTCCCTGCAGAACTGTTTTTAGGCGATGACGCCGCATTCAGTCACCTGACAAACGACTGGAACCGGTTACAGAAGACCGACTCCAGCGTCAGCAGCAGCAGCAACCCCATCTCTCTCAGATCATTGGAAACCAGCAGCAATTAATGCGTTGACTGGGTCGACAAAAGACGAGCAAGTCGCTGGCCTGAATTTAGTAGCTTTTCATCTTTCGCATTCAAAATTCATTCGTCCATTCATTCGTTCGTTCATTCGTTCGTTCTTTCGATCGTTCGTTCGTTCATTCATTCCTTCATGACTTATCGACAACAGTAGGCCTATACTATATCTTTGTAACTGGAAAACAATCTCAAGTAAGAACATCTGGATAGTTGTTATGCAACTGTAGCCTTACTAGCCTAGGTGCATAACGACTATCTAAAATCTAGAATAATGGATTGGTGAAGTACATGTAGGTGCTACCGGTACCGATGTTGCACAGGCATACTATAAAGCATCTGTTCTCAACTTGTTGGTCGTGACGATTAATTTTGTCAGATCGGTTGAATCCTTCAGAAATTTGTAAAAGATGTAGGCCTAATAGCAATTTCAATACTTAGACCTGCTACACCATAATCTATCTATCTATCTATGCAATTTATATAGCGCCCCTTCAAGGACTCTACTCAGAGGCGCTCCCGACCCAAGCCCGGTCAAAAAGAAAAGTCTTAAGCAATCCATAGAATGAGCCCGACGTGTTACGAGGGTGGGAACGCAGGTTAGAGGGAAGGTCATTCCAGACGGAAGGGCCAGTGACCGAAAATGCCCTGCTCTGCCTAGTGGCAGTGCGGGCGTAAGGAACCATAAAGTCACCTCTAGAGGCCGAGCGCAGAGATCGGCGATCTAGAGTAGTAGAGGTCAAAGTGAATAACTCACAGAGATAAGGTGGTGCTGTGCCCAAGACACAGCGCCAAGCAAAAGAAGCAACCCTGAAGTGGATGCGTGACTGAACTGGATATATATCACATTAAAATAAATTTTAACTTTTTCCTTTGCAATGATAATGATTCATTCGATAGCCTAGACTGCGGCAGCTAATAAAATTTTTGCCAGTTTAGTTTTCAAATCTAAACTCCACTTTTACTATTTAAATAGTAAATAAAATGCAGTGAAGGGAGCAACTTAATTAATCAATTTTCTTGTTTGGGTCGTCACAACTTTGGAAATGTTACCAGCATGTCGACGCACTAAAAATGCTGATACTTGAGAACCGCTGTTCTAGAGCAATTTTAATTGTTAATCTGTTTGTTGCTTTCCGTTGTCGGTGGAGCGATTGCTGAAACATTTCCTATCCAGATCGCCCGTCTTCGGGGCTTGCAAGGAACTGTCAGGCGAATTGTCATCAATCAGAAGGTGGCGATTCTTTCGACTGGAACGACATCTGTCCCATATCGGGCAACTGCGGACTGTTGCTGCTTTTGCGACACGGTCATATCAAGGATGATTAGAGTCGCCCTCCTCTTTTCTCCAGGCTTGGGACTTGCACTGGCAAAGCACGAGCAGTTGCCGAGTTCCATCTACTATAGTCGCAGCACTAGCGTAAGAATATCTAGAAGGTTCTTATGGGAATATCCCTAAAGCGGAAATACAGTGATCATTTAACAAAGCTGTTAGTTAAGTCATTTAAGTCATTCACAAATGTCTTGTTGCATAATTATGGCTAAGCTAAACATATCTGTGCATTATTGTGTAGGCCTAGTTGGGTCATGTTGCCGTTCAACTGCGTCTTCAGAGTCGCGAAGATCCTTCATCGCGAAGATCCTTCAACATCCGTCGACAGATGGCGCTTCTCGTGGATGGATTGACGAGCGACACCTGTCAACAGCTGTAAGTTATTAAAACCAAGCTTAACAATATCTATAAGCAGTAGTCTAGGAGACCCCTCTCCAAACTCAGCCACTACATTAATTACTCTGACAGAGACAGACCCTGCATGTCCTGGGTGAATAATGGCTGACGCTGACAATCTTTGTTATCACAGAGTGTCGTAAACCTGAAGCTATAGTTGCTACCCCACTCTATGACTTCTACTGAAATTACTACTAGGCTACACAACTTTGTTTATGTAGATCAGGGGTGTCAAACCTTTTTTAGTGGCGGGCCAGTGTGAACATCTTCCAGCAAGTGGCGGGCCACAGGGACACCACTCTAAATTTTGAAAAAGGTCAGATATGGTAGAAAAGGGTAGAAAAGGACAGATTGACAGTTTCTCTGAAAAAATACATGGGTTTTTTCGGCTTGAAATTTCCGACAACCTTGTTTTTAGTCAAGCGATTAAAATTTGCTCTATTTTCCTTCTCGATAAAATTTCTGATGACTTTTTAGTCTTTCGCTCAAAAATTGACAATTTTTGGTCAAAATTCAAATTTTTTTCCACTTTTACACGTCTTTTTTGCATTTTCACCTTTAAAAAAATCAATTTTTATGTAAAAAGTCGGAAAAACCGTCGTGAGAAAAAGCTAAATCCTGACAAAATAACCCATAGAAACCTAGACAAGACCGAAAAACCTAGGTCCAGGTGGAAATAGCTATGAGTGGCGGTCCTGGCGGGCCAGGATGTCAAAGCTCCTGAGCAAATGGGTAGTGATCTGAGAGGTAGCTCCGGGCTTGGTTATAACCAAAACCAACCGGAAACCATAGAATAGCATAGATACACAGTCTACACAGTGCTGTGCGTCTGAGCAAAAGTGACGTCAGTAAGAAAAAACCTCCATGTATTTGGCGCTGACTGTAAAAATTATAAAAATTTGAACTTTTATCTTATAATTTTGTAATCTTTAGGGAAGGCTCCGCGGGCCAGAAAAAAATCGTCGGCGGGCCAGAAATGGCCCGCGGGCCAGCTCTTTGACACCCCTGATGTAGATGAAGAGGTGAAGTGTATGGCTTGAAGATTGGGCAGCATGCTCTCCCTGGATCGTTTCACCATTCTTTTTCTAGAGAAATAGGCCTAGGAAGAGTGAAAGTTGAGGGAGGAAGCCGTGATGGATATTATTGAAGTGAACTTATGGTGTGTAATAAAAATGAATGATTCGGGATGGCTGTGAACAAAGTATTGATTATAGTATAGGTCACTCGTGAGCAAAACTGCTAACTGGTATTGGCAAACCGAATGTATGATGGTAAGTTTACCGGAGAGGTCGTGGAGAATAAAGGAATTGGAATAGGATACTAGGAAGTATGCAAAAATAATTTTACGATTTTTACTTAGGCATTCCATTCCATACTATTTTCTATCGATCTAAATAACTCTGATAAGGCCTACTTAAACGTATAAAAGTTATAGAACTTAAAGTTGAAGGTGTTGATAAATTGCAGAGGCCATGGCAGATACTAATCCGGCAGTTTTGGCACGGTCCGTCCTGCAGTGGCGGTCAGAGACTTGTCCGGCAGTTTTGGCACCGTCCGTCCTGGCGGCCAGAGAAGTCCGGCAGTTTTGGCACCGTCCGTCCTGGCCACCGGTCAGCTCTGTCGGCTCTGGTATCTGACATGGCGCGCTGGCTGTTGACTGGTACTTGGTTCCGGCAGCGATCGAAGGAGGACTGCAATTCCGGAGAGGAGCGACAAAGACGATCCAGTTGACCGACCCTCGTGGAAGCACTTATAGGTTTGTTTGAGTTTCTCTGAAGGCCAGGCTTATCCGATGTATGCCTATTGGCTGCAGTTGATAAAATTGTTATTTCGTGTGAAGATGCTAAATATTGGAATGCAGGTCATGACATCGATCAGACGAAAGCTTCTGCTTTTGAATTTTCTCCTTCTCGTCTAATAGTTCTGTTTGCCTAACTGTTTTCTCTATTATTTTATCCTTTTATCTATCGCTATTTGAACTTTAGTCGGATCTCTTTCAGCTTGCTTTCCACGGTCGTCTGCCTTCTTGTTTTCTCCTGTCTGTTCAGGTTTTGTTGTCTTCTGCATTTGAATTATGAGTTTAGTCTGTGATTCGACTTGAAACGAACATCGATTGATGTCTTTGTAGATGATGATATCGACGCTATTATATAATTCAGGTTTGATTACTTAAATTATTTAGCATTCTTGTTAAGTGATCACTGTATTTCCGCTTTTAGTAGGGCCTATATTCTCGGCTTGTCTACAAAGCCATAGGGCAATGTTTTGGGTGCTTGAACACCCCCATAAATGAAATAATGTGCGTGTGTGTTTGTGCGCGCGTGTCATACTTCGTAGGCAGTTTTGAAGTAGCGTACGTACAAGTACATGTTTAGGTGTAGACCAATACATTTTTATTTTATTCAAGTCAATTTAGGTTGAATCGTAAATTATTTCTTTTTGATTATTAATCAGTAAACGAGACATCAGGGTAACCAAGAAACCTATTGACTATTTATAATACTGTGCATGATGTGGAAAATCGTGGTATGCCTAGGCCTATATTATAGCCTACTGCTTTCATGATTCTTCATACCGCCTTAAATTCTCGCATTTATGCAGTGTTAACTACCGTACACTTGCTCTGCAAAAAACTATAATTATAGCGACAGTCCAACTATTTCAATAAATTTCGGCTGTTTTGTTGTTTTGTCTTGAACTATCAATGCACATTGAACAATGGATTATTGATTATTGACAGCGTTTAATATTGACATTAATAATTTTAAAGCGAGACTTAGGAAACTCACCAGGTGAATGGGTGCTTGATCCACTGGGATCGTCCGTTGACCAAGATGGTCGACTTTCTCGCCTCGTTGTCATTACGGCGGATTATTATGTCTTAAGCGGCACACGCTCGTTAGTTGTTGCACATTCGGATGTACGCTATGACCGGGATCATATGCGGTAACTTTTCTCGTCTGTTCGTTTTGGAAATTAGCGTATTGACGGTGTTTTTGACTTGGTATGTTTCGGAACTTTTCCTTTTCTTCAAATGGCCGCCATTGGACTAATCCATTTTTACCAACTACAAGGGATGTCAGGTCTTTCATTACATCCACAATTCAACCTCATCTGCCACCTACCGAATGCCGTTAAACGCAATTTAAGACGCCTGGCCAGTCACGTCATCATCTCTGCCACCTGGGGAATGCCGATTAACGTATTCCAGGACTCTTCGAGAAGCTGGCCCAGTCAGTCAGTCACATCTTCAATTCTTCATCTCTGCCACCTGGCGAATGTCGTTCAACACAAACCATGTTACGTGACGAGAATAGATGTAATCGTAGATCTGCCGTGATCAATGATAACTTTTACATCAGAGGCTTTAGTTATGACGGATGTTTCCCACTGGGGTGGTTGTTCAGTTGAGAGAACGCTGGTTGATATACTGAACACTAGTCATTATCGCGTCTTGGGTTCAAGCCTCGCTCAGGGCAAATAATTCATTTGAATTTTCTGTTAGCTGCCATTGGCGCTCTGCTGTTGCGCGGTTTGACTCGGGATCTGCTGAAAATAAGACCGCCCCCCTCCTGGCTAGGCCGGACCAGGAGCGTTCCAGAACTTTGGTCGTTTAGTGTTAAGCTACCCGCTGGAAGCCGACCTGTGTGTCGTGCGAAGCGGGCCGTATTTCGTATAACCTGTATCTGTAATCTTTCTGCGGTGTGTCAGATTGAATTTATTAAACGAATAATAATATAGGGTTTTTCAAGTCAATCTAAGTGTCGCGAAGTCCCCCCCCCCCTTCCGAAAGCAACCATGTACCTCCGGCCGTAAGGGGGACTCGCCTCGCTGTAGAGCCCTAGGGTCTTTCCCACGATTAAGGCCACCTTTTAAAGCTGGGTCCATAATCCGTGCGGTCTCATAAGACCGGTTTCCACTTTTATCATACTCATGATAATTTACCCGGGGCTGTGTAATTAATCGTTCACTTCTTCTGAATCTGCTCGTATCTGCATTCTGTGGTACCAAAGGATGGCTCGAGTGTATCGGCACGGCAACTGTATTAGTTGCAACTACAGACCTACTGTAGTCAGGGTTCGGTGGGGACTCTACAGCGAGTTGTCCTTCAAGCGTAGGGGAAGTTTCGAGCCGGTTAAGGCGGTACATAATTTCTCCTACTTGCGATCTTACTTCGCCGGCTTGTGACCTCATTTCCTCATGAAGGGCGCCGACTTGTGACTTCACCTCTCCTTGAAGTGATTCCATCTTTGCAAATTTGTTATCCATACGGTCCATCATTAACTCCAGGACCGAACTGACTCTTGACCTATCCGAGGCACGTGACCTTCGACCCTCGTCATCTTCCGGGCGCTCCATAAATACTGGAGAGGTTGGCCGACTAATGCTCATGATTCGAATGACAACTCAGCTTTATTTCTTGATTAATCTAATTTATTCACTTTTAAAGTAACAGATCTAAACTACAGGATTATTAACTAAAACAACCGACAATCGTTCACAACTTGGAAAATTATCATAAAGTCCCCAAATTCACTAAATGGCGATTAATTCCCGTTTTCCCCCTTTTACCTTAATTTCCACATACCTTAACTTGGGCACGGAAGCTGGGAAGACAAGGTTTTAATCCACCGAAATGACGCAAGTATATGTGTAATCCACGCGATGATTTGCTGACGGTGCAACTTATACTCCACGATTGCGCTAAGATAATTTCTCGGTAATCCAGTGAAATAGGTATTCCAAATGATATATCCAAGCTTCGCGTAGTTGCCGCAATCGAATTAATCCAATTTGACTTAATATTCCACGATTCAGACCGATTTTCTTACACAAATTCTGCCTACGATCGAACTCTTGTCAAACACAACCTCTCACTTCAACGACAAACGCAAGACTGAATTTCAGACACGCGCTGACGCGAGATTGGCGCCGAAAACCGCGATCCAGACAAAGGCCTGCTTAAGGTATAGGCTTGGGTTTTTCCGCTAACGTTAAAGCATACGAACCACTTTATCATTAAGCCTCGCTTTGGTCTAGAAAGCCAGACCGCCTATGTTTTAACATGGACCACTTTATCATACAGCCTCATTTCAATTCAGACTAGGCGGCAAATTTTACAGGTCACGTCAACCTGTCCGGGCGGGCCTGTCGTAGCGCACGGGCCTATATGTCTAAATGTCCCACTGCGTATCGCTGCGTATCTCTAATTATTATTAGATATTACTGTCAACAGGTCCTTGAGTGCATTTCACGGCGAAAACAATATTATAATAAATTTAGCGTTGCGGGCCCTCCCGGTGTATTTTAATCGGTATAATCGCCATTAATATTAATATAATAATCGCAATTAAATAGTAAAATGTAACATTCGTTACACTGCCCACCGACCTCTCTTCTTTTAAAAGTTCTTCAACTGGGAGAAGATCTTTTAAAAGGCATTCTCTCTACTCATTCCAAGTTTACATGATAAAACATAGCGATAATGCACAAGCAATGTCAGAGCAATATCAAAGCAATCCAATGTCAATGCAGCAACATCTAAACAATTCTGGCCATAGGAACAATGTCTCATCACGCAGTACACATTATTAAATTTCGCGGGTCTACACCATAGAGACCATGACTCATCAGTCATCACAAAATACTAAACGCTACTAGATTTTACGGGCCGAGCATCAGGCTTCATTACAAGCATGCTATAGAACCCTTCTAGTCTACATACAATATCTCAAGACCAATGTCCTATACCTCAGCAAACTGCAATGTATCTATCTGCCTATTCAACAAATGGACGCTTACTGTCTATCACAATGCCATCACTTCAATGCATAAATCCACTAATGCCTATCAGTACATCAGTAACGCGTAGCACCAATCAATGCAATTATCCATCCACGTATATCAGTACATCTATAACGCAAAGCATCAATCAGCAGCGTTGTACTCCATATTAACACGCGAACAACTAATGCAGCTCAAGCACAATGAATGCCGTTATCTGTTCACAATAACGCATCAAATAATCATATAATCGCTAACTAACATAGCGCATTATCAATCATCGACATGTAAAGCTTTCCAATTACAGCTATCAATCAACCATCAAGTTACATGTCAATCTTACAATTCTAGTTAATATCTACTCAGGACTTTATTCATTTTACCAAGGATTGTCTTAACTAGGCAAGCTATTCTTTAGAGTTCTGGAAATAAAAACAGAGAAAGCTCATCTCTTCAAGTTCATATTCATCATAATCAAACTAAACGCTAGAACACTTTTCTAGAAGCTACTAATTCCCCGCAATTAAGCGGCTTCCCTCCTCAACAGCAACTCGACAATAAAAGCCTAACTGCTTACACTTTCCACAAAGATGCTGCGGATGCACCTTGCTCTTTTCCTTCGGATCCAGATCCACGAACTTCTCAAGAGGATGTTGTCTATGCGGATAGACATTCCCCTTGCACCGGATACAGTCTTGTCCCACATTGGCCCAACTGTTGCCAGACGTCCACTTACGGTCGCATCTGATGCATTTGTACTCTCCGAAGCACCTCTTCTTTCCCTGATACGGCGTCCATCCATCATCCTTCGATCGAGCCATCGGACAGTCCTTGATGCTATGACCTTTCTGGAAACACAGGTGACAGAGATAAGTACTCGGTAGTTTCTTCGCGCACATCCGAGCACTTCGAGCGAGGCGGGTCCGATCAGCCAATTCGGATCCCACATCAGTCTGTCCATCATTCGGGGTGACGGAGGCGTTTCGAGCTTCGGTCACGTGTTCATCTTCTATGTTCGGTCGGACAAAGTGGTCTGGCTTCCAACGTCCCAGAATCATTCCACAAGCGCCGGCTGAGGTGGCAGCTCGGTGTACCGGCAAACGGAGTCCCATTACATGAAGGACATTTTCTCCCATATCCCATTTAGCTTCGTTCCCATCAAGCCAGTCCAATCCAATGGACATATGTCCGCGTGGGTTCGAACCCCACTTCTGGTACCAATTGTCGCGAAGTCCCCCCCTTCCGAAAGCAACCATGTACCTCCGGCCGTAAGGGGGACTCGCCTCGCTGTAGAGCCCTAGGGTCTTTCCCACGATTAAGGCCACCTTTTAAAGCTGGGTCCATAATCCGTGCGGTCTCATAAGACCGGTTTCCACTTTTATCATACTCATGATAATTTACCCGGGGCTGTGTAATTAATCGTTCACTTCTTCTGAATCTGCTCGTATCTGCATTCTGTGGTACCAAAGGATGGCTCGAGTGTATCGGCACGGCAACTGTATTAGTTGCAACTACAGACCTACTGTACTCAGGGTTCGGTGGGGACTCTACAGCGAGTTGTCCTTCAAGCGTAGGGGAAGTTTCGAGCCGGTTAAGGCGGTACATAATTTCTCCTACTTGCGATCTTACTTCGCCGGCTTGTGACCTCATTTCCCCATGAAGGGCGCCGACTTGTGACTTCACCTCTCCTTGAAGTGATTCCATCTTTGCAAATTTGTTATCCATACGGTCCATCATTAACTCCAGGACCGAACTGACTCTTGACCTATCCGAGGCACGTGACCTTCGACCCTCGTCATCTTCCGGGCGCTCCATAAATACTGGAGAGGTTGGCCGACTAATGCTCATGATTCGAATGACAACTCAGCTTTATTTCTTGATTAATCTAATTTATTCACTTTTAAAGTAACAGATCTAAACTACAGGATTATTAACTAAAACAACCGACAATCGTTCACAACTTGGAAAATTATCATAAAGTCCCCAAATTCACTAAATGGCGATTAATTCCCGTTTTCCCCCTTTTACCTTAATTTCCACATACCTTAACTTGGGCACGGAAGCTGGGAAGACAAGGTTTTAATCCACCGAAATGACGCAAGTATATGTGTAATCCACGCGATGATTTGCTGACGGTGCAACTTATACTCCACGATTGCGCTAAGATAATTTCTCGGTAATCCAGTGAAATAGGTATTCCAAATGATATATCCAAGCTTCGCGTAGTTGCCGCAATCGAATTAATCCAATTTGACTTAATATTCCACGATTCAGACCGATTTTCTTACACAAATTCTGCCTACGATCGAACTCTTGTCAAACACAACCTCTCACTTCAACGACAAACGCAAGACTGAATTTCAGACACGCGCTGACGCGAGATTGGCGCCGAAAACCGCGATCCAGACAAAGGCCTGCTTAAGGTATAGGCTTGGGTTTTTCCGCTAACGTTAAAGCATACGAACCACTTTATCATTAAGCCTCGCTTTGGTCTAGAAAGCCAGACCGCCTATGTTTTAACATGGACCACTTTATCATACAGCCTCATTTCAATTCAGACTAGGCGGCAAATTTTACAGGTCACGTCAACCTGTCCGGGCGGGCCTGTCGTAGCGCACGGGCCTATATGTCTAAATGTCCTACTGCGTATCGCTGCGTATCTCTAATTATTATTAGATATTACTGTCAACAGGTCCTTGAGTGCATTTCACGGCGAAAACAATATTATAATAAATTTAGCGTTGCGGGCCCTCCCGGTGTATTTTAATCGGTATAATCGCCATTAATATTAATATAATAATCGCAATTAAATAGTAAAATGTAACATTCGTTACATAAGATGGGCTTCATGTATGCAGCCCATGCCCATTTTTCGCCCCACCCATACATTGAAATCTAAAGAGGTCGGTTAATGGGCTTTTCAAGTCAATCTAATATATGGGACTCATGTGGGCAGCCCATGCCTACCAGCCCATTTTTCGCCCACAAAATGTTGAAAATTAAAGAGGTCGGTTTATGGGCTTTTCATGTCAATCTAAGATAGGCCTAATGTGGGCAGCCCATGCCCACCAGCCGATTGATTTCCCACCCAATTGCTGAAAATTAAAGTGGTCTATTAATGGGCTTTTCAAGTCAATCTAAGATTGGATTCATGTGGGCAGCCAAGGTTCATGGGCCCATTTGTTGCCCACCAAATGTTGGTTTTTAAAAAGGTCGGTTAATGGGCTTCCCACCTCAATTTTAGATGGGCTTCATGTGGGTAGCCCATGCCCATGAGCCCACTTGTCGCCGATTGAAACATCTGACGTCACAAATTTTTTTTAAATGGGCTTTTGATTTCAGGCCCAGGTGGGCTCGATGTGGGCAGCCCAAGCCACCAGCCCATCTATTTCCCACCTCAAATCCGGATATTGGAAAAGTGAGTTTTTACTCTATGACCTCAATACTATTATGGGTTCGATGCGAGCAGCTCAAATTCATGAGCTAATTTAATTGTCATGTAAATCGAGCTTTATTCGGACAATGGGCTCCTCATGTCCTGCCCAGTTGGGGCGGATATGGGCTAGCCCATGCCCATGAGCCCACATAATTTTGAGGTGGGCTCTGTATAGGCATATGCTGGCATGGATAGTGAACGCTCGTGAAAAAGCTGATGCCTTAACTGCGCTTGGCCTTCGAGTGGCGCTTTAGAAATTTGTAGATTACATTTTCGGGGCTTTAAAAACTCTAATTATAGCATCAAAATCAACTGCTATAGTAAACCTATTGTTTTATTCAATGTACAGTAAGGCAAAACCAGCTAGGAGATATTAATGAATGAATGAAGCAGCTGGACGTTCTTGAGACTTTTAGATTTTTCAAAATCCTTCATCTGCTTGAGTTTGCTAAATTGTGGTTGGTCGGACACGGTCCATCTTCTGGAATAAGTTAGGCCTATCCCTGCTATCCGCAATCTCTGAGCCTAGGTCTAACGAGCTCTTTTGTCTTTCTTTTCCGCAAGCGTTTTAAAACCATTTTCTTTGATCGTAGTTTGATTTCGTCAGGCCTGGAGAACCTCTTAAGAGTTTTTCTCTTGAAGTGGCGTTAAAAATTTAACGATTACGGTTGCGATAACGACAGCATTCAGAGTTTACATAAAGCGCAACAAAAATGCATCCAGTCATTTCGGCTTGCTACCTGACAGTTTGCATTCTAGTGACCACGGAACGAGATCTCGCATAAGGACACGAGTTTTATCGTTCTCTGTCAGAAGGCCGGTCGAAGAGGAAGGAGCAGTTGATCTAGGACAAATTGAAAAAATTCGAAAAGGTGACAAATTTGCTTCGTCTGGTTGCTGAAATTGGTTCACAGTATTCTTTATATGCTTTAAATGGTTCTGGAATAGTATTGGTGTGTAAAAGTGAGCAGTCTCGTTAATACGAAGGGCGATCGCGGTCCTTGAATTTGGGCAGAGGTCGTACAGCCGCATGCCGTTAATGAAATGCATTTTGTTGACAAAGTTATTTATTTGTTTCGCCCGCTGGTGTAATTTTTGTTATTATTTGATTAATTCTTGTTCGTGTTAAGAAAGGTAATTACACTGTGTGTATCGTACCTGATTCTGAAGGACACAGTTGGCGTAAATTTCCTTGAAAGTCCAAGGCTATAGGGTGTGGGTGGCAACCTCTGAGCGTGCCAAGACATCTTCAGATTTTAAGTGGTGCATTGCACATAGCGAAATCGACTGGATTGTATTTTGTTAATGTAATATCATTGTCGAATACTTTAAATGGTTTTAGTTGTATTACTTGCTTAGACCACTGATCTATTGTAGCACTGTTGTGTCCTTGAATTTAGCAATTTTAACTAAAAAGTCAAGATGCACTCGCTTGCTGAACTTTGATTTCTGAGATAAAACTGGTCGCCTAGCTTGAATGATTTTACCTGTACTTTTGTTGTAAACCGTATATGTCCTTGAATTAACTTGAGGAAGTTCAAGTTCCTTTTCAGCCTTTGACTTGTGAAAAATTGTTCGCACATTGTGGATGGTAATTTGTATTTAGTAGAGATGACAATCATTAAGATTAAAATACTTGGTCTTTAACTTGACTTTTATCTATGTCCAGAAAATAAAATTTGACAGAATTTTCAATTGCATTGAAATTCAATGACAGAACTTGCTCACAAAGGTCACGACTTTTGCTTGCAGGTCAGCATGACCTTTGTGTTGGAAAGTGTTTTTGCTGGGAAGGGGTGATGAAAAAGACCACTAAAAGTGGACTTTGCCTGTGGGTCATGCTTGACCTAATTGACCTTTGTGTTGGAAAATGTTTCTGCTGATAAGTGGGAGATAACTAAAGTGACTTAATGCTGGCGTCAGATTAATTAATTGCAGAGTTGATAAAAATCTTGGTTCTAAAATATAAAACATCAGGAATTCCGATTTTTCTGATTTTATTCCGATATTTCAAAATTTAAACCCGATTTTTGATAGCTCTTAGTTTGTTAGGTATATCATATAGTTAATACTAAATGTACGAACATTTACTGTAATTATTAAATAAATTGAAATGTGAATCTGAGGCACTACAGATAGAAATCCACGTGTTTGAAAGCCAAGGAGAAGTAGTGAGTTTTTAGCTGCTTTTTGAAGGAAGGAAGCGAATTGGAGGTACACGGCGAGAGCGGAAGCCATTTGAAAATCATTCTCTGTGTGCAGAGGCATGGAATGCATGCAAGTCAATGACTGTTCTGCATTGGGACTCGGCTAAATGACTTAGCCCTAGTGATGTAGCTTTTCCGGAAAAGTATTTTGACGGAAACTTTCCGAAGAATCGGAAAACACATTAAAATCAGAAAATATAAGAATTTCACTCTCAGAAATTTTTCTTATAGTTTAAACTCCTTTTATTTACAGTACTTCTGTCGATGCAAACAATGTTGAACTTAAAAATAATTAATATGAGCAATAAACACTGTTCATTAGCATTTCAGACTAGAGTAGCCTATTGAAAACTATTTGCTTGCATGTCTGCAGTCATCTCTGTTGCAGGAAATGTGTAAAAAAAACTGATATAAAAATGAAACAATACTGCATCAATTGCTGTTTCTGTCTTATATTTTCACAACTCACAAATATGAAGGTGACTGAATGAGAAAAAAATATTTTCTCTAAATTTACAGCGAAGTTTAATTGCATTTAATTCCTAAATTTAATTTTGGGCCGTGCGAACAATCTGAACAATTATCACTAGCGCTAGCAGTACCATCTATTGAATAAACTATCAGTTATAACCACCTAAGACTGCTTATATAGTATTGATGTATTTAATAACATTATATTGAAAGAAAATTCGGACTCCTTATTTAATAATATTTTATTGGTGGAAAAATACGTCGGAAAGTTTCCGGAAAATTATGAAACTTTCCGGACAATTTTTTCACCTCACAACACTGACTTCTGATAGTGATTGATGTATTTAGTAACATTATATTGAAAGAAAATTTCGGACTCATTAGAATTGAGTATGTTTTTAATAATATTTTATTGGTGGAAAAATGTCGGAAAGTTTCCGGAAAGATTCGTCGGAAACTTTCCGGAAAGATATGAAACTTTCCGAGGAAAGTTTCCGCCTCACAACGCTACTTAGCCCCGATGCAGAACGGTTGTTAGCCCCGATGCAGAGCTGTTGGCTGCTGTGCATTGATGACTGCATCAGTTAACTCCAATGAAGCATTCACTGATCAACTGCAGAATCAAATTGCATTGTCTTATGATTTTTGTCCACCATGGGTGGAGACTTGAGGGAACAGGGAGACGGTCCCCCAATGTTTGTGGTGGGGGGACCGTTCATGTTTATGTTCCCCCCAATATTTAAGAAATATTTATCATAAAAGCATGGTAACATCATAAGAAGATTTCGATCAAATGACTAAAAAGGTCATCAGCTATTTTGGCATGAAAAATGCTATGTTTTCAGGAAATTTAGGCCAAATGACTTGAAAAAAGGTCGTCAGAAAATTTGGCCAATGAAAAATGTCGTCGGCGACTTGGCCGTCCCGCCCAAAAACGCCCCCAACTTCTAGACCAAGTCTCCGCTTATGTTGGACAAGTATCAAGTAAAAAATTTGTGCCATAGCTCCAACTGTGCTTGCTACAGTGCATTTGACGTTTTACTTTATTCTAATTCCTAAAATTTACATTTTCTTTTTTGACCTTCCGGTCTTCTGATCTTTGAATATCATTCAGGTTTTTTGATGAACAAACTCAGTGAAAAAGTTGGTTTTTAAATTTTGTGCGTGGTCTGTAAGTTAATGATTGCAGGTTCAGGCTTGCTTATCAGACTTTGCAAGTACCATGAATGATCTGTTTGCATGCACTTGTATCTGTCACCAAGGAACATAATTTGTTGACATTAGCTGGGAAGTAAACTGCAAGTCGTGCAATGCACTGACCCTCATGTACAGGATATTGGGATTGATTTACTGCCAAATGGGCCTTCGCATACGTGTAGGTGTCTAAAACGAAGCAAAAGAATAAAACTTTGAGTTGAAAAAAAATAATAAACAAGATGAAAATGAAAATGAGAAGGAATTTGACTTTGGTGCATTTTTTATTGCGGCTTAAAATTAAAAACTTTTACGCAATTTAATTTTAATCGTAAAGCAAATAACACAGCTTTATTAGTAAACTCAAAGTGAAATGGTCAAACAGTATGGAAACGGCTTAGGAATATCAGATGAAAATAAAATGATGGAAAATAATTGCAGGGAATAAATAAATTAAGAAAAGGGGATAATAGGACAAAAGAAATTTAAAAAAAACGGATTTTCTGAGATGAATGAAAACCCAAAACTTTTTGCGAGTCTGGGACTAAGTAGCAAATGAGTGTCTCCCGCAGTTCACATTTCTGCGCTTAAACGTTACTTTTCTACCATGTTGTATTAAGTTGTTGCTCAGCAAAAACCATTGTTTAAATTGCCTGACCCATCATCAGTATTGAACTTATCCTTTTGTGTTGTTGATAGATGGGTGAAGAATCGAAGCCAAGCCCCCTCCTCGGTTTTGGAGAGAACTTTGCTCTCAGTGGCGCCGCCGCCATCATCTCCAAGACGGCTGCTGCTCCGATTGAGCGTGTCAAGCTGCTGGTGCAGAATCAGGGCGAGATGCTCAAGACCGGCCGACTCGACAAGCCCTACAATGGCGTCATCGACTGCACTATGCGCACCTTCAGAAATGAAGGTATACGCGTTGACGAGCTATTTGCATAAATTCAACAATTACACGCTTTTCATGCTTTTAGTTTGTCTGACATCAGAATTTAATGTATTCTGTTTTTAGTCTTGGTAAAATAAATAAACAAATATAGGATTAAATTAATTTTTAATCTGATAGAAATGTCAGTTAATTGGAATTTTATATTGAATTTGCATATTTTAGGTTGTCAGTATTTTAAGTTCTGCAGGTCTACGTTGAAATTTCAATGCTTGGTAAGAAAGTTGGTTGAACACTACACTTGTAAGCTAGTGTTCAGTATTGATTTATGCATGGAATTATGCACGGCTTTAAAGCTGCATTTAAAAAATTGAACTTGTAATGGAAATTGTTTTTTTCACAGGAATTCTCCCTTTCTGGAGAGGAAACCTTGCCAACTGCATTCGTTACTTCCCCACCCAGGCCCTCAACTTTGCATTCAAGGACAAGATCAAGGCGATGTTCGTCATGAACAAGACCGACTCGTATACTGTCAAGTTTGGCAAGAACATCGCATCTGGCGGTGTTGCCGGAGCCATGTCTCTGGTCTTTGTCTACTCTCTTGACTACTGCCGAACGCGATTGGCCAACGACGCCAAGGCTGGCAAGAAGGGAGGCGAGCGCCAGTTCAATGGAATGATCGATGTCTACGCGAAGACCATCAAGTCCGATGGCTTCGTCGGGCTGTACCGAGGCTTCGTCATTTCATGCGTTGGTATCGTTGTCTACCGTGGTTGCTACTTCGGCTTCTACGATACCCTGAAGCCGATTCTTCTTGGAGACAAAGCCAGCCTGCTTGCCTCGTTTGCTCTTGGTTACAGTGAGTAGTAGACAGTCTCGTATTTGCATCAATTATAGTGAATCTTAAATTACTTTTCGATTAACTTCTGTGTGTGTGTGTGTGTGTGAAGTGGGTCCTTGTTATTTATAATGAGCCGCAGTTCTTCTTTTCGTGTGTTCTTTTGAAATGCGACCTTCAGAGTTTGCTGAAAATTGTGATGAAAACCTTGTGTTTTAGGCAGTAGTAATCTACAACTGTTTAATGTGTTATGTTTTCAAAGGAAAGCTTTTGAAAAATTGGAAAAATATAAATATAAAATGGAGATGTCTATAAAATTAGATTAAATTTTCACATTCAGATCTGATGTCGTCAGACATCCTTTACAGATGCTTCCTATTGGATAGGATTGCATTTTTTTGCTGTTGTAATTTAAGATTTGGGTAGTGTTGAGTGATCTGCCACAGTTGACTTGATACTTTGCATTGTATTCGTTGATGTAATAATAATAATAATGATGCGTTCTAAACAATGGAATGATGCGTTCTAAACAATGGAATGATCCGTTTGTGTTTCAGTTGTGACGATCACATCCGGTCTGATCTCCTACCCAATTGATACGATCCGTCGTCGTATGATGATGACATCCGGTGAAGCCGTCAAGTACAAGGGTTCGATGGATTGCGCCGTCAAGGTCATCAAGGGCGAGGGATTCATGGCGCTCATGAAGGGTGCCGGTGCCAACATTCTGCGTGGTGTTGCTGGCGCCGGTGTCCTTTCTGGATTCGACAAGTTCAAGGAGCTGTACGTGAAGTGGCGTGTCGGCTAAGCGCGTCGTCGGTCGTTCGTAGGCAGTTGAAGGGATTCAGTTTTAGGCTTTTCTCTCATGTAGGAAATGCCACTACTCCGTAGAAGACGAACATTTGAAATTCCGTTGCTTAATTTAACTGGCTGATGATATTGGTCCATTCCTCATTGCGGTGTCTGTCTATAGCATCTGATGATGTCTTCTCTCAATTCTTCTCTCTTAGTCTTTGCTGCAGAAACTTTACATTTCCGTTCTTGCAAACCGGTCTGAACATTATTTACACATTGGATTCAAATGTTTGAGGTGCGAGTGTGCGTAATCATGTCTTGCAAATCGTTGAACGTCTCTATGGATCTTGAAATCAGGCAATGAAATTGATTTTGAACAGATGGTTTGTTTTCTTTTTGGGGGGATCCATAGGTTCCCAGTATGTGCGAGATATAGATTGGAGATGCAGTTTGGTTCAGTCTAGTCTGACTTGATGGTTGTCTGGGAGTAACGCTGCACTTAACACGTTAACAGTCATTTAACATGGCTGTAGGTGGTCAACGTGTTAAGGTGACAGACAACTTGACTTGATATTGGCACTCGTCCTCATCAGCTTTATATCTATCAGTATGACTTTACTTATCCATCAGTATTAGGGAATGTAATCCCGGGATCCCGAATTTCGGGATCCCGGAATCCCGGACATTTTACAATCCCGTAATCCCGGGATTGACAAGCACGGAATCCCGTTTTTCGGGATTGAAAAAAATTCGATTTTTCATTAAATTACTTCAACATTTTGCAGTAATTCCTTGGTCAGTAGATGCCAAAACGACAGATAAGCAGACATCCTAGTGAAGGTAAGCTGGCGGCCAGCAGAAAACCCACAGGGGTGATTGGAGGTAGGCATTTCTCAGTGATCAGACAGCGGATTTGGGTTTGCTCCTTCCCATTACTTGCTTGGTTCATGTATACAGACTATAGAGTCCTCCTCACACCAATGACCCACACACCATTCAGTGACTGATAGAACATAAATAGATGTCAGATGCCAGCAGGGCTGGCCGACTAGGCCTGGGACGTCGCAGCGCCTAACTTGTTGATGTCACCCCACGGTCCCCACCCCTATAATTGCGCCGACCTGTGATCTGGACAGCATACAATCGGGCTCTTGCTGCCTTACTATCAGAGTACTGCAGCCAGGCTAGCTTGCAAGATCAGTCATTCATTCACTGGTGAATCTTGGCTAGCCTGCTACCTGTTGTGTTCCTCGCGGTGCGGTCAGTCGGTGCACTGGTCACCTCGTATCGTCTGTCCTAATTCCGGGTCACCGTTATGCAGAAGACCATTTATTACCCTATTCAGAGTGATCTCTACTTAAGCCCAGCTAACGAGGGGGGATTCGTAATCGTAATCGTAATCTCCTAATTTCTAAAGCGCCACTGGAAAGCCAAGCGCGGGGCACCGGCTTATTCACGAGCGCTGCGTTGAGTTAGGAGGGTTGTCCGTGAGAGTAGTCCGTGGTGGTCCGGGTCGAGTTACCATAGGATCAGGATCAAATGCGTTGAGTCAAAAGGGATTCTAAAATGAGCTCAACTCACGGCAATCTAGATCAAAGGAGAGATACGGGAGGGCGGGGAAGGAGAGGGGTCTAACTTGGTTGTTCAGTGGGGATAGAAGCCACTGGTAGTAGACCTATCACTATCAAGTTTCAAACAAACCCCGCTGCTGACAGGGACCACCGACTAACGCCCGTGCCGTGAGTCATAATTGATCGCGGTTGAAGTGCCGAAGACAAATTAAGCTTTACCGTATTTGACCCGCTGCTATACTACGCCTTAAAAATTTTTTATTGCCATTATAAGCCAATCCCGGGATACCGAGATCCCGGGATTTACTTATTTATAATCCCGGAATCCCGGGATTGAGGATATGTCCCGGGATTACATTCCCTAATCAGTATGCCTTTACTTAGGACTTGTTATGTCTTGGGTGTGTGTTTATTTTGAGTATGTGTTGGGTTAGTTTACCCATAAATTCATTGTGAACTAGATGGTGAATCTTTTTTCTGGCTGAATAGGCGCTGAAGCTACTGAAAGCCACTGGAAACAAATTGCGATGGGCATGTCTCGTGATGAATACAGCTGCAAAGTTGTTGATGAAGGGTACCAGTGTACCACACGTCCACATAATGTAATGTGTTGTAAATCTTCAAGAATTTCTCAGTGCCCACAAAGCTACGTTGGAAAGACCAGCTTATTCACCGACACTGTCAAATCAAGTTCACAATAGCTAAAGTTGCCATGATAGTTTGTTCCGTTGCCAGGTCAAATCCGGGGAGGTCAAGCCAAGGAGTGGTGCTACAGTAGTGATCGGTGATCTTTCTTCTTTCCCTTCAGGCTAGGATTATTCCCTCTGGCGAGGGGTCAGCCACTCTGATCCTTCTCCTCCACTTGTCTCTGCTTCCGGTGTCTTCTTTCTTCAATTTCAGCAGCTTCAGGTCTTGTATCGGTGATGATGGTTTTGGTTTGAATGGAAAGTAGCAGAGGAGAGTGCAAGCGGAGGAGAGATTAAATTAGGAGAGGAGATGGGAAGTACACAGGCAGTGGGTTTTTTGGGAGTCCGTTACAAACAGTGTTACCACTGAGATTTTTGAAATAAACCCAGATTTCCTTCCGAAAAAAACCCAGAAAAACCCAGACTATTAATATAAGCTATTTTAGACCCCCTTTGTTCAAATCAAGTTGGTTTTTCGCTTGTTCGCATGAGGATTAACAAAATGTTCGTCAAAAGACTCGAATAAACTGTAATTACGACTTTAAAATATCAATTGTCAAAGTTATCAGAGACTCGGGATCCATAGGCCTACTGACAAAATAAGCTTAATCGATATATTCGTGTGCGCATGCGCAGCGGGTCGAGTCTACCAGCAGAATCGTAGCTACGCTTTATCTATTCTGTGATCGTAGGCACGTAACACACGTGGCTTAAGTTTACAAAGTTTTAAAGTTGTCCGAGGTTTTCAACCAAATTTTCTTAATACACCAACAATCCAACGTTTTAACCACCTAGAACATTAATAGGCTACTCTGCAACAACCTGGCTATTATACCACTAGAGGATTGACCTGACCTATAGTGTATACTGTGTAACTGTATATGCATGTTATTGATGTAATAATGGCTTTACAAAGAAAGAGACGAGTGACCTGACCTATTTTGAAATGTCAAAATGGTTTATTTCTGTGCAGAACTATTCTTCAGGTTATAAATTATTTGTGAATTGACAACATGAGATCTTGATTGTGGAATTTAAATTTAAAATTAATGGAAAAAATTATGTATCACAACCATTTTACATTGAATTTCACAGAATAATCATGTGTTTAAGTACAAAATGTCAACTCACCAAAATAAACCCAGATCTTGCCCAAAAAAACCAGAAACCCAGACGAAGGCCAAAAAACCCAGATCTAGTGGAAAAAACCCAGCTGTGGCATCACTGGTTACAAAGATCTGGTGCAGCATAGACTAAGAAGAGGTTGCAGATTTTCAGAGAGTATGATACCATAAGCCGAGAGAGAAAGATTATGATGCCTGTGTTAAAAGAAGTTGTCCACGCCTGATTTAAATTAATACTAATAATTTTCGTTTAATCAACAATTAGATTGACAGACCGCAATCGGTTAAAGTGTACAATTATGCAGTTGAAACATTTTACAGGAACTCTCGATTACAGAATACATCAATCTTAGCTATACCAACTGAACAGACAGCCTGCATTAGGCTACATGGCGCTAATAGCAGCCTACAAAGCATATCCGCCCAACGAGGGTTCGAACTCGCTACCTCTCGCACTCTTGGCCAGCGTGTTATCCACTTCTCTACCGCCTCGCCCCTACCCCCCACCCCAATTGACACTCCTTTCTGCAACACTAGGCGATAGGAAGGAACAGAATGAGGGATTTTCTGAAGGTGACTACAGTAACTGTGTGTAGCCAGGTAGCCTAACCTTCAATGAGTTGCTCGGTAACAACAGAGGTCGTTCGAAAGATTAACGTTTGCTCAAGCATTAATTAAGGCAAGGACCGTTTATAATTATAGCGGATTCGATATCTCGCGTGTCCAGTGGGTCAATTCGATTCTATCATGGATGATGGATTATATCAAAATTGCAAACACGTCACGTGCGAGTCGTCAAGTTTCCGAACCTTTGGTATATCCATCATATGATAAAATTGACCTTGACCCACTGAGTAGGCCTACGTACACGCGGGATATGATGGATATCGCATTCGCTTAAGCAGAGTCCTTGGCATTCAGGGTGACCTCCTGCCGCTGGTGGGTAGCACGGTTAGGTGGGTAGGCCTAGACTTCAGGTTCTGACGCAGTAACGCTGGCTCCCTGCTTTACACATAGCCCGTAGGCTGGTTCCGGGTGGCATCATACATAGGCTGGTTCCCAAGCCACCGGGAGTACGTGGTGGCCTGTAGTAGACGAGACCTCGATCTATCCCTGTTCAAGGACATCGGGCCGCTGTAAACAACTGGGAATAGCAGAGAATTCGGAAAAGGACGTGTTATGCATGTTCAAAAACAATATCCGTCGACGTCCACGATCTTTTTTGGATAAAATGACGTAACATCTGACTCCACTAGGACTTAAAAAGGCGCTATACAAATTATAAGTTTCTGCCGATTGACCTTGTGCAGCAATACGAGTTTGTTACACACCATCTCAATGTTTAAGCGACCCGGTGGCTGATTGGTAACGCGTCTGCTCACGGAGCGGGTGGTTGCGGGTTCGACTCCGCGGGTAACGACCTTGGGCAAGTTGTTTACGCACACGTGCCTCTGTCACCATGCAGTATAATTTGGTACCAGCGTAAGCTGGGAAGTAAACGGCAAGTCCTGGAAAACACTAACCCCGTGTCCAGAACCTTGGGATTCGTCCATTGCCGGCTCAGGGCTAAGAAAAGGAGATGAGCGCCTTCTCCTACGGGCCTTCGGCCCATGGTGGACTTTACTACTTACAATGTTTAAGTCTGTAGTTTTTCTATCAGCATTCACTAGGTGCCACCACGTGAGTTTATTTTGCCACTTTACCGCAAGCAACGCTCGACGCTCATGCAAAGTCAAAACCACATAGGCCTATAATTATTATATTACTGTAATATAATATAATTATTATGTGGTCAGAATCAAAATGCGGTTAGGAACTAGCCTATAATAATTATAGTCGGGAGAGCAAAACGAAGCCAACTAGCAAAAAGCGATATAACCGTAGGCCTGCAGCATAGGCGCAACCACCCTATGGGACCCACGGGACGCGTCCCCCAACTTTTGAGTGGTCCCCTAACTTTATTATTATGGCCCCCAACTTTTAGGACGTGATTCATTTGGTCCCCCCAACTTTTAGGACGTGACTGCACCTATGGCCTACAGTAATTTAGCTAAGAAACCTTGTCTGGTGACGGAATCAAATCTATGAAGAACACGGGTGTGTGTGTGTGTGTGTGTGTGTGTGTGTGTGTGTGTGTGTGTGTGTGTGTGTGTGTGTGTGTGTAAGCGTGGGCGCAGGTTGTAGAGTTGGAAGCTTATTAAGGTGCAGTGGAAATGTTCATGGAGCTTCAGATGGACTAGTTTTAAATAGGTCTCCAAACAGTGCAATAATTATTTGCAATTCGTAAATCCGCCGAAGTGGAAAGAAACCTTTTCAGTGGTTCTAATCTTCTGAACAGTTTAAAACCGTTGCTGTGTTGTAGCTAGTATTTAGGCCCTATTACATGTAGGCCTACGTCATAGTATCTAGGCCTATATACATAGGCCTATATAAAAATTATTTCTAAGAATAAATTTCCGTCTGTCTCTCTGTCTGTCTGTGTCTGTCTGTCTGCCTGACTGACTGCATAGATTTCTTTGTTTTTCTTTATGTGGGCTAGATGTAACTTTGGTAACTGTAACACAGTAATCACAACGATTTTGTGCACACAAGCCTTAAGCGTATATATATAGCCAAACGCATGTCCTTAATTCCGCCAGTAGGCTAGCTATAGTTAGGCTACATCAATCGGTTGATCATTTTTGTTCATCCTTTCCGACTGTCCATCCTGCTTTTCCTCCATCAATCGTCCATCTAGCCAGGGCTGTTTTTAAGTAATTTTTAGAACTGCACAACTCCTTATTTCCTTTCGCATCTTCCATAGTAAATTACTTCCAATCGGAGGCCAATGACCTTTTTGCTAGTTTTAACTGTACAGAAGTGCTTCTACAACTGCACAAATCCATTTAGAACTGCACATTTTGTGTAGGCCTACAACTGCACATTAAAAAAACCTGCATCTAGCTGTCCTCTTCCGTCCAACCTTCTCTCAAACCGTCCTTTGTGTCCTTTACCCCAGCCATCTAAATCGTCCGCTCAACCTTCTATCCACCCTTTAGTCCTTTCATTCGTCCGTCCATCCATCTGTTCGTCCGTCCTACCGCTCGTTTGTCCTTTCAGTCGTCCGTCCGTCTGTCCATCCATCTGTTCGTCCGTCCTACCGCTCGTTTGTCCTTTCAGTCGTCCGTCCGTCTGTCCATCCATCTGTTCGTCCGTCCTACCGTTCGTTTGTCCTTTCGTCCGTCTGTCTGTTCGTCCTTTCAGTCGTCCGTCCATCCATCTGTTCGTCCGTCCTACCGTTCGTTTGTCCTTTCGTCCGTCTGTCTGTCTGTTCGTCCTTTCAGTTGTCCGTCCGTCCGTATGTCCCTCTGCCCGTCCGTCCGTCCATATTTCGGAGCCCTTAATACACACGTACATCGGCCAATACATTCGCACGACGTACACATAATAGGATGGCTGGCATGTCTGGTACACTACACGGCCGCATTTGCGAACCCCCTCCCACCGTGAGTAATCTCTCCGAGGCTTCGAATCGGACGCGGGTCATTGAATGATTTAATTGGAAATCTCTTCATAATCCGACTAATCCTCGCCCGACGATCAATCACCGACGACGTCGTTCATCCTATCTCGCGCTTTTATGCATCGCTTATTTGCTTGTTCGCCCTGTCACTCGTCTCGAGTCTCTCGACCATTTCGTCCCTCCTCTCCTTCTTCTCCAGTCGCCCTATAATATATCCCCTCTACCTATTCCACTCGTCCTCGTCTTTCTCGCCGTCCCTAGCTGTACATGTATGTCTCCTCTGCCTTCTTTTACTACACCGTTCCTTCTTTCTCCTCGTTTTCCTCCTCTTCCTCGTCCGCTTTTTCCTCATCTTCATTTTGTCCTCCTGGACTTCTTCTTCTTTCTTCCCATTCTCTCTGCTGCTGGTCCTCACGTTCCTTAATAATATCTTTCTTTCCCCAGTTGTTCTTATTCCTCCTCCTCGTATCCTCCCCCCATCCTCCTTCTGTCTTCCTCCTCACTTCCTTCACTCAATTCTCATCCTTTTACCTAACTCCTCTTCATGCCATTCCTTTCCATCTTTCAACCGCATTCTTCCATGTCTTCAGTAATTTTCCAGCTATTCTTCCCGTTGTGTTCAATGCATCATCCAATTCCTCATATGTGACCAGATTCAATTATTCCAAAAGAAAACGCCTCATCGACGAACAGCCATTCATCCATGGCTCGACATGGAATTGCCACTATAGGCTGAACAACCATTTTATTCCATGACTGGAAAAACGCGTTCAAGGCCATTGGGTGACCATTCCTCCATGACATGCACATGGAAATGTTGTTACCACAATGGAAAACCATTCCATTAGTTTATATAATTATACGGTACCAAAATGCCAGGACACTGGACAATCATTCCTCCATTGCTTGGAAAACGGATTTCAGTAGATAGATTAAGACTATTCTGGGACATTTGACCTTAACCATGGTTCAACTTTTCCAAATCACCCATAACCATGGTTCAAAAATATGTCGACCCATAACCATGGTTCAAAAATATACCTACCCATAACCATGGTTCAACTTTTTCCAACACACAAATTTATTTTTTTTTCTTACTATATAAAATAACAAAAAAAATATTTTCTTGTGATCCGTCATACACCAACCCAAACCATGGTTCAAAAATTTGTCAACCCATAACCATGGTTCAAAAAATATGCCGACTCATCAAAAAATTTGCCACCCCATAACCACCCCAGCACGCGCCTATGACTCATCATGCGGGGAATTTCCAGTAGTTTCGATGATGAGTCACTCGATCAAAATATTTTTTTCTTGTGTATATAAAATAACAAAAAAATTTCTTGTATCAGTATAAAGATAATATCTTGTATATAAAATGAACTACGATACGTATAATCTGAAAGAATTGCGTCAAATTCCAAAACAAAGAGGACAAACAGGATACTCAAAACTACCAAAAGCGGAACTTATCGCGTTCATAAAGCATGGAGATCGACTAGGCGCTAGGGCACCAGACATCAAGACTCCAACGCGTACTCTGGGTACTATACGAGAATTGCGAGAAATTGCGAAAAAGAGAGGCACACGAGGATACTCAAGATTAGGAAAAGAGGAACTTACAGCACACGTGTCTACTATTTGGAAATTTGTGGGGAAAAATAAAGCTACTTTTTCGGATTGGTTGACTAGTGAGATTAGTCAGTTACCCCCTCAAATAAAACCACCTATTCATAGGTTCAAACTTCAAGAGACGGCGGCGGCCATCAAAGGATTTACAAAAAGATACACGATCGAAGGAACCAGCGGTATCGATGTTGAATCTTTTCTCAAGGCTGTAAAATCGCAGGTAGTTAGACTGTTAGCGAAAAATCGAGGAGTAAAAGTTCAACTCAATCTCATGTGTGTAATGGAGAAAGTAGACATAAAATCCGGTGAAATAGCAACGGCTGAGCCTAATTTCAAATCAAAGACTGATATTATTTTAGAAGCAACCGATGTGAAGGAAATATATACCAACGCAGTGGATAAAATTAAGGAGAGCATGGCGAGTTATCAGATGCGGGGTAGTAATTGGCGATTCAAGGCCGTTTTGAAGTTGGATATTGACACAGTGGTATACAAGCCATTGAAAGGTAGTTCATATATTCAGCTTCCCGAGTATTTAGCAAATAAAAAGGCTATTATTAATATGAAAAACGAAGACGACGAATGTTTCAAATGGTGTATTACTAGAGCGTTGAATCCAGTTGATGAGCACCCTGAAAGAATCACTAAAGACCTGATAGAACAATCTAAGAAACTCGATTGGAGCGGTATCGTGTTCCCAGTTGCTGCTGATGCTAATATTATAAATAAGTTTGAGCGCTGTAATAACATTAGCGTTAGCGTATTTGGTTTTGAAAAGAGCGTAAGCTTATACCCATTATACATATCGAAGCATGAAAGTGATACCTGTGTAGATCTACTGCTTATTTCCGACGATGAAAAGAAACATTACTGTTGGATCAAGAACTTTAATAGATTGATGGCGGCACGAACAGAAAAATCTGTAAATTCGATGCACTATTGTAGAAGATGTTTAATCGGTTACAGAACGAAAGACTCGCTTGAAAAACACATCGAGTACTGTTCGCAACATGACGCTCAACGAATAGAACTCCCAAACCCAGGAACTATGTTGAGTTTTAAAAATTATTATCGAAAAATGCGAGTACCTTTTATTATCTATGCGGATTTCGAATCCTTCATTAAACCGATCGATACATGCCAACCCGATCCCAGCACGTCTTACACCAATAAATACCAGAAACATACTCCTAGCTCGTTTTGTTACCACATAAAATGTTTCGACGATGACCTATATTCACAAGCCCCCGTAACATTCACAGCGAAGAGCGAAGACGATGATGTAGCGCAGATATTTATTGACAGTCTTGTTGAGAAAGTAAAAGATATTTATAATCGATTTAAGTTCCCAGAGAAAATGATATTTGGAAAGGACGACAAGAAGCTATACGACTCGGCTACTGTTTGTCATATATGCGGGGGCGAGTTCTTTGTTGATGATGATAGTGACAATAACATGCGAGTAAGGGACCACTGTCATCTTACTGGTAAATTCAGAGGCGCAGCTCATAAGATTTGTAATCTAAAGTATAAAGTCCCCAAGTTTTTCCCAGTAGTATTCCATAATCTAACCGGCTACGATAGCCATCTATTCGTGAAGAAATTACGGGGTGGTAATAATGAACAGATTAAATGCATACCCTGCAATGAAGAAAAGTATATCTCATTTAGCAGAGAGATCGTAGTTGATAAGTTTATTAACAAAGAAGGGAAAGAGAAAGCGGTCAAACGAGAATTACGTTTCATCGATAGTTTTAGATTCATGCCAGCAGGTCTCGACGCTTTATCGAAGAATCTAAGTAAAGACCAGTGTAAAAATGTAAGCAAGTACTACTCCAGTAATCGACTCGATCTCTTGCTTAGAAAAGGGGTTTATCCATACGACCACGTTAGCTCCATCGATCAATTGAATGAAACAGAACTACCACCAAAGTCAGCATTCTATTCGAAACTAAACGATTCGGGCATTAGTGATGAAGACTACAACCACGCACAGGAGGTATGGAACGAATTCGGTTTCAAAACATTCAGAGAATATCACGATTTATATAACGTGAGTGATGTTCTCCTACTAGCCGATGTCTTTGAGAATTTCAGAGACGTTTGTATGAAGAACTACAACCTGGATCCCGCCTGGTATTACACTTCTCCTGGACTAGCATGGGATGCCTCATTAAAGTTGACTGGAGTAAAGTTGGAATTATTAAGCGACTACGATATGATACTAATGGTCAAGCATGGGATAAGAGGTGGTGTTAGCACAATTTCACATCGTTATGGGCAAGCAAACAATAAGTACTTGCAAACGTTTGACGATAGTAAACCTTCAACATTTATAACCTATTTGGACGCCAACAACTTGTATGGGTGGGCAATGTGTAAGAATCTTCCAACTCACGGGTTTCAGTGGATGACTGATGATGAGCTAAACGACTGGAGATCAATACCATGTATATTGGAGGTGGACTTGGAATATCCCAAACGTTTACACGATCTTCACAACGACTACCCTCTCGCTCCAGAGAATATTACACCCGAATCTTCAACGGTTCCTAAACTCATCCCAAACCTGAATGACAAAGTAAAGTACATAACCCATTATGAAAATTTGAAGCAGTATGAAGGCCTAGGTTTGAAGATTACTAAAATTCATCGAGGAATTAAATTTGAAGAAAGCACCTGGTTGAAAAAATATATCGACCTAAATACTAACCTGAGAACCAAAGCCAAAAACGATTTTGAGAAAGACTTTTTTAAACTTATGAACAATAGTGTGTTTGGCAAAACTTGCGAAAATATAGAGTCTCGCGTAGATATAAAATTAGTTTCAAGCGAGAAGCAAGCCATAAAACTAGCGGCTAAAACGAGTTACGGCAGTCGGACTATTTTTGATCAAAATTTAATTGCCATTCACATGAAGAAGACTTCGTTGCTCTATAACAAGCCGATATATCTCGGAATGTGCATCCTAGACTTGAGTAAAACTTTGATGTATGATTTTCACTACAATTACATCAAGAACAAGTACGGAGATAGGGCAAAACTGTTATTCACTGATACGGATTCGCTAGCCTATGAAATAAAAACCGAAGATTTTTACGCTGATATAGCCCCCGATGTTCGAAGCATGTTTGATACAAGCGATTATCCAAAGGACCACCCATCCGGAATTGAAACCGGAGTGAACAAGAAAGTGATCGGTTTGTTCAAGGACGAAGCTTCAGGTAAACAGATCGAAGAATTCGTGGGGTTGAGATCCAAGTTGTACAGTTACAAGATGGCGGGCGTAGATCATAAGAAATGCAAAGGTGTTAAAAAATACGTTGTTAAGAAATCAATTACTCATGAAGACTACAAAGATTGCTTATTCACCAAACGAGAACAATCGAGAAAAATGAATGTCATCAGATCCCATCTTCACGATATCTACACTGAAGAGATTAATAAGATAGCCCTCTCAGCTGACGACGATAAGCGATTGATTCAACAAGACGGGGTACATACCCTAGCCTATGGTCACTATTTATTGAAAATGACTTAGACTAAAGAAAAAAAAATTCTAATATAAAAATGGAAATCCCAGCATGTCTCAAATGTAAAATCGGTATCGGTCTTAAAACATTTACGGAATGGATTGAGTTCCAATTTGAGGAGGGTATGAATATGGATAATTTCGGCTCGGTTTGGCATCTCGATTTTGTTTTACCAATATCATCGTTCAATGAAAAAGAACTTCGTAAAGCTGTGAATTGGATGAATATATGCCCGGTGCTATTGGAAAAAAATATGCAAAAAGCGAACAAAATCTCACAGATGGAAAAAGCGTATTGTTTTCTAAAATATTTAGACGAAATGTAAAATGAGCTTTAAGACATACAAAGACATCAACGTCGAAGGTGTAGTTCTTCCTAATTCTCCACTTTCCAACATACAGCTAATCGATGCCGTGAAGAAGCTGAATATTCCAAACTTCAGGGGGGTCTTTTTACGAGATGAATTGCCAAAGAAGCCAAGAACGAATGAGTGTGGGATACTGAATCTAGATGACTCGAATGGAAGAGGGACCCACTGGTGCTCGTTTTTAAAGAACGGCAAGGATAAAATATATTTTGACAGCTACGGTCTACCTCCTCCTACCGAACTGCTAAAGTATTTACGCAGCCCCGTCTACTACAATAGTGAACGAATTCAACCCGATGGCGAAGTGTTTTGCGGCCATCTATGCCTATACGTCCTAAAGAAAACATGCAAAGATGGAATGAAATTTCAAGATGTTATAAATGAATTGTACTAAAAATATTATCACCTAATAAAATGCCTGTAAACATATTTGGACAAATGGAAGGTGCATCAGCGCCACGAGTAGTAGCAGGTGGTGTCACATTAACTCAAGCAAACAGTACTTTTCTAAGGGTAGATGGAGCAAACCCTGTTACTGGAGATCTAGATATGAATGGCCGCGTGATAAAAGGTCTACCTACAACGAATACTCTGGAAGCGGGAATGGATGAGGCTCTAAGTCGGGGGCAAGCTATAGATTTAATAACTAATCACGATGATTCACCGACGAACAATAATCATTTGACTAATAAGAAATACGTCGATGCAACGGCTGAAAAATATGTCAACACGAAAGCAATCGGACCCGTGATTAGCATGTACTCTACAGCTACGCAAGCCATACGCGCTGAAACTTACACAAAAGTTTCTTTCAAGACAGACAGATTCGATAGAGAGTTCAACGGTAGAATAGGGACTACTATAATCGAGCCCGGTAAACCCGGTTGCTATATCGTTTCGACGCATATAGAATTTCGTAACTTCGGTGCTGCTACTTCAGGTTTCGTTTACCTGTATAAAAATTCCGGGGTGCATATGCAAATTGCGGGTGGAGAGGGTGCGTCAGGTGGTACTATCAATGCAACAGGTAGTACCATACTTTATCTAGCCGAAGGAGATTACCTCGAGATAGGCGTTTATTCACACACCGCTTTAGGTATAGTTGCTAAGGACTTTTCCCTCGCATTCTTACGACCATAACTATTTTTTTTGAACCAAAAATATTAATAGCGTAATAAAATGCCTGTAAACATATTTGGCCAAATGGATGGTGGATCAACACCACGAGTAATAGCAGGCGGTGTCACATTATCCCAAGTCAACAATACTTTTCTAAGACGAGATGGAGCGAATGCGGCTACAGGAGATCTAGATATGAATGGTAAATGCATTAAAGGTCTTCCTATAACGAATAATCCGGATGCAGGAATGGATGAGGCTCTAAGTTATGGACAAGCCATAGATTTGGTAACGAATCACGATGACATTCCATCTAACGACAATCATTTGACTAATAAAAAATATGTCGACGAACAAATTGCTTCGATAGTGTCTGCCGATCAATTCTTTGGCCCGGCGTTTAGTGCCTACTCCCACGCTGTTCAGGCTATCCCTACCAGCACTGCGACGATTGTAAAATTTCCAAGAGAAAGATTCGATCCGGATAATTGTTTCATCAATTCGAAACGATTCTTTCCTCAGAAAGCTGGATGTTATATGGTTACGGTGTTTGTAGAATTTCACGCCAATAGTGCTAGAACTAGCGGTAATGTTTCCTTGATGAAAACGGGGAGTGTGTATATGAAGATGCCTGGTGGCGGGGGTGACTTTGGTGGTGGAGGTACGGCTGGAGCGAATAATAATCTATCGGGTACTTGCCTAGTTCGATTAACTAATACCGACTACCTCGAGATAATGGCTACGTCAGACGCTGACTTAAACATTGAGGCCCATGACTTTTCGGCCGCATACTTACGACCCTAAATTCGAAACCACATTTAGTTTTGAATTTAAATTTCTGCCAAATCCTCCTTTCTCTCATGAACTTTAATTTCGTATCTGTTTCTCCATACTCGACCATTGAAAAATAAGATTGTCCGCGCGCTTTCCCCGTGTGCTTTACCTGCTTTGTAAAGCGATGAATACGAGCTTACTTCACCCGTTTCTCGGTCTAATATATCTACTCGTCTCGGTTGGTTTCTGATATATTTCAATCTCTCATATTTTGGGTCCGTGCTAGGCACCTTCGTTTCTCGCCGTTGTTTCTCTTTTTCAACGATATCACGCGAAAGTACACCCTTCTCGCACAATAGATTGATAAGTTCAGGCTTGTTGAGATAAGTTTTGATCCCATGCTCTTTCGTCAGCGTTTTCAATTCTGTCAGTTTCATTTTTATAGTACAAGATATTTTTTTAATACACCATAGTTAATTTCGTACCATCCGATTTAAAATTGAGTAACTTGTCGTAAATCACTATCGCGTACGCATTTGTACCAGGCGGTGGAGCAGCATTAAAAGTAGCTTTAATATTGATATCGACAAACGATGGCTTTAGACGCTCAGGTTGATTGCTTACATCAATCACCATAATCGGGAAGAGGTCTTTAAAGTCTGACGGTGTGATATTGCTTTGCGATACCAGTTCGTCTGTTCCGTAGAATTTTTCGCCAAACAAGGCTGCTTCTCTGTAAGCTCGTGAGAATTGCTGATTCGGGAATGATAGGTTGTAACTGACGGCTGGGTATTGTTTCGTGTTTAACATGACGTAGATGTCCTTTAGATTGCAATGATCGAAAATCGATGGGTTTTTTTCTTGATCACCGCCACGATCGGTTTGAAATCCAATGATGATGTACCTTGGTTTCTCAGCCGATGACTTGACGCCAAGTGACCAGTTAAAAGTAGTTGTCTGTGCGACGCCTATATCATCGCATTGGCGAGCCCTGAATGCAACTGGTAGCGATACTTTCGATTCGATCGTTTTGGCCAATTCAAGCTCCTCCTCAAGGGACGGAACGACGTGCGGCATGAACCACGCGATTTTATCTAATCTGACTTTCCCAGCACCCGCAGCGGCGACTCGAAAAATTGCGTCATCATCGGCTTTACGAACAAGAGTTAGCTTGTGATTTATTCCATAAATAACCTTATCGTAATCATCACAAAATCCAAAAATATGGCTCAATGGAACGATAAAACTAAACGTGCCTTTGTCTCCCGGTTTTCGAATTAGATACGACTGTCTAACAGCGAAACCAAGATTATCCGCGACAACAGCAGTCGCGCCACTGTCCTTGTACCACAGCTGATTCAAACCTTGAGCTAGTTGAAAATCATTTGGGTATTTGAGTAAACCAAGCATCGTAGTCGCTTGACCTGGGTTACGTAATGATTCAACGTCTTGTTCTCCTAATGTGTATTTAATATTGTTGAAAAGATGCATGAGTCCATTATTAGTAAGGGCAACGGCATCGGCATTAACGTAGAAGGTGCCGTCAGCCTTCGTCAATCTACCCTCGAATAATAGGTAAGATTCCGCCGGATGGTTGAAAACATCTTGAGAATAAATGTTGATTACTATCTCTCCCCCTGCGGTGTTTATATTCGTTCCCTGAATCGGTTCATACTGGTGGTATTGATAGCGCTCGATACCCTCGTCAATCAGAGGTTGTTCGGTAAATCTTAGAATATCTGATTTCATTTTATTAAACGATAATATTTATTTTTTACACAACCTTCATTCCCGCGCCGTTTAGTTTACGCGCTAAATCTTGAATCGACGGGACATTTTTCAAACCATTCCCCATCATCAGATTATTGATATTCTCCGGATTCACCCCAACGCTACTAAGTCGATCAATAATATCTCTACTTTCTTGCGTAACCTGTTTCTTAGGAGTAGTAAATATTTTCGCCGCTGTTTTCTCCACTAATCTTTTACCAGCGTCGGTTGCGGCTATTTTTCCAACATCGATAGCCTTTTTCCCAATTTCTGTTGCCACGTCTTTACCCGCACTAAGAGCTCTAGTCGCTAACTGTTTGGCGGCGTTCGATGTGACTAGTCTTTTGAAAAATCCGGAAATAGTGTCGAATATGCCGGATCCGCCGATAACGTATTGCTTCCTGTAACTCCTTCTTTTAATGATCAGCATTTTTATAATGTTGACATTATATTTTTATAACCATCTTTACTCAGCGCTTCTTGCCGTAGTAACTCGTCGCATATCGCCACGATCTCGTTTCTTACTCCGGTGCCACCCGCCCTGTAGCTCTGAATTCTAAGCTCTAGCTGTTTCGCTAATACATTTGGGTCTTCGGATATGACGATTACACCAACGCCTTTACCTACTGTGCCTGGGGCCTTCTTTTGAATCTTCCCCCATATCGGTTTGATAATTTGATTATATTTAGCGCCCACAGATGATCTAGGTCTGTTTGGATTTTGTTCCTGTCTCATAGCATTCGTCACATCTAGAATCTCTGCGTAATCAGCCATGTCATTATCATCGTATATCGCGGCGTTCGGTTCTTTCAGCGTCAACAACTCCCAAAGCCCTGCTGTTCCTCTGTAAGTCTTATTTTCAACCGTCACATCGTCTCCTTGAATCGAAATGGGAGTGTTGCCGATGTAGAATTGCCCATTTTTTGATTTTATTCCGAACATCGTATCGGCGATTTTTTTATCGGAGGCGTATTGATGAAGGTACATCGTCGCCACATCTCCATAATACAGGGTTCTGATATCCTCGGTCGGATCGGAGCTATACGCTTCTATCGCCGGACGCTGAAGACCCTGTAACGAAGGAAGTGCTTGTAACGCGTTTGAAGTAGCTACCGAATTTTGATTGATGGCGGATAATAAGACATTTTGCTCTTTGGAAATTGCGGATTGGGAATCAACGATAGGTTTGAAGAACTTGGTTAAATCTTGTTGCAGCCCTGAATCTCCTAATTTCTCCGATAAAAAGTTTTGTTGGATATTCTTCTTTGTTTTCAGATACTCCCCGACGATAAGGTCTCTTTTCGCTGGGTCGGTTATTTTTAGAAACGACATTTTAAAATTAGAAACATAATGTTTTTCAGACGTGTTTTTAGACGTGTGAAAAACATAAGTTGGACGTATTTCCAGACAGATTCGTTATTTTTCTCAAACATAGATTGCAAGTACCTCCTGACTTATTACTTGATTGCGTAACGATTCCGCTATGGTTGTAATCTTATTGCCCCAAATTTCTTTAATATCGCTTAGAATCAGATAATATTCCTCAACTGAAATGATATCATCCACGAGAGCTTTTATAATATGGTCGCTGATCGTGTTGAGTTTCGCAACAGCTTGCGTTTTGATTTCTTCATACATCTCAGCTTTCATCATCTGATTTTTATAGCTGTCGATTAAACTTCCCATCTCCGAATCACCTATTAAACCCCATAAAATTTGTTGATTATGTTCATCGATTATTTTCAGATTTTCTACAACGAAATCAGCTCTTTTCGCGGGATCGGTTATTTTTTGAAACGACATTTTAATTAAGTAAAAAATATTTTCAGACATAACGACATACGTCTACATGTTTTCACGTATGTCTTTTTGATAGCTTTGTTTCCAAAACCATCTCGGACATCGCATGTTTCTTTCTACCCTTTCCATCTCGGATTTAATATCAACCCTAATGTCTTCTATCTCGCTCTCCGTCAACGAATATTCCTCATCTGAAATGTTATCGTTCATGAGAGTTTTTGAAATATGGTCACTGATCGTGTTGATTGTCACGTCAGTTAGCGTTTTGATCCTTTCGTTCTTCGTCACCTCGTCCATGACCTCAATCGCAAACTTTTTACAGATATAGTTGTCGATTATACTTTGTGCCTCCGAGCCTAATCTCTCTGAAAAGTTTTCACGAATATTATTCTTTATTTTCGCGGGGACAGTGATTTTTATAGACGACATTTTCGCGGAGTCTTTGATTATTACATACGGCATTTTAATTAAGTAAGAAAAAAAAATAATGTTTTCAGACGTGTGAAAAACATAAGTTGGACGTATTTCCCAACGTAACAACATACGTCTACATGTTTTCACGTATGTTCGTGTATGTTAGACGTATTTCCAGACGTAACGACATACGTCTACATGTTTTCACGTATGTTCGCGTTAGTCGTTTTTTTGATAGATTCGTTATTTTTCTCAAACATAGATTGAAAGTACTGTCGGGCTTCATCTTTCCCACGATCGATGAGTGATTGTTTCGTCACCTCGTCCATCGCGTCGATCGCAACTTTAATATTACTCCTAATTTCTTCTTTCATACCGTTGAATTTTTCAATCTCGCTCAGGATCAGGGAATATTCCTGGTCTGAAATGTTATCATCCATGAGAGCTTTTGAAATATGGTCGCTGATCGTGTTGAGTTTCGCATCGGCTAGCGTTTTGATCTTTTCATGCTTCTCACCCTTCAGAGCAAACTTTTTACTGATTCGGCGGCCGATTACACTTAGCACCGCTGTGCCTATTGCCGTTCCTTCCATAGCAATGGCGATTGGGGCTGCAACTATAGTGGCTAATACTCCGATTCCCCCAACTCCGAGTCCTATCGCGACCCCTGCGAGTAGGTCGTCTACTATGCCTATTACGCTTACACTTCTATGGTACTTTTTACTCAAAGCCGCTCTTTTGTCTCGTACTTGCTCGATTTCCTTCTTAATTTCACCAATCTTTTGGAGCCGATACGTTTGCGCCGACCCTGTGACGATATGTATTTCTCCTTCCGGTGCTGATGGTAGCTTCGGATAGAGTGATTGTGTTATTTTGATGCCGTCGTATTCCATTCGTTTTATTTACGCGATATATTTTTTAGATTAGATAATTTACACGACATAGCGAATCTCCCGCGTTAATGGTTACCACTGAATCGGAGTTGTTTTGAATAGTGACTATGATATCATCAACCACATCATCCGAAACCACTTCGTTTTGTAGACTGCATCTTTGTTCTTTGATACTCTGTTTGAGGGAAATGAGACAAAGTCCTGCACTCATTTCTACCCCGAGTCCAAGAGTTAGCGTAGTTGCCGTCTTTGGTTGTATCGTTATAACATTTTGCGCAAAAATCTCCCACCTTACACCTCCTAGTAGCCTAACTGGATTGTGGGTAACGCCCCTCGTAATCTTCCAATGGACTTGCAGGGGTTGCGTTCTAACCTCGGCTTGCCTAGTTGGTTTAGTTCCAAATTTGTGTAATGGTCTCGACATTTTATAATCGTTTTATTTTTATAATAACCAACCAAGAATCGTGTTGGTGAACGGAGAATTAGGGCCTAGTAAAAGTCCTTTACCAACAGACACATACCCCGACCCTGTTTTCATGTACAACCCGGATCCTGCTATCGAGGCGCCTTTTGGCCATGGGGTCATGTACAAACCAGACCCAGCTGCTCTTATCTTAAACCACTTATCATCACCCTTAACATACGCTACGCCAGATCCGCTGATTTTATCCACAATCTTCGACGTAGCTGCAGAACCTAAGCCTGCCAAAGCCCCCGTAGCTAAACTAGGTAGAAGAAATTTAGCCGCTGTTGCTAGAAACGGAAGAATGGCGCCTATAAATCCTCCCTCGACTTTCTTATTGTGCTCCAATTGCGTTTTGCTCATTTTGATGACTACGCCTGTTCCTTTTTCGTACGCCTTTGTCATTTTATTGATTTGAGCCTGTGTGAAAGCAAACATATCATTGCCGTTAAAATCTTCGTGTGCCAGTTTGATATTCACACCTGTTCCTGCTTGAAGAGATTTTTGAATTTTGTCTCGTTGCCCTTCTGAAATATTAACTTTATAGCCTATGTACCGACTCATTTTAGTTTACAAAAAAAACTTTCAAACTTCTCTGATATGAAAACGAATCGTCAATTCTTCTCCTCTAAGATTTACCTCTTTCCCATTTTGGTCTGTGAGCATCGTTGTCATCGTTGAAATGGTAGATAGCGTAATGGGGAGATAAATTAAATTATGCGGCACTTCGATAATTTTGTATCCCGGGGCTACGTTCGGGAAAAAAGAATGTATTACGTTTACCGTCGTTCCGTTAATGTACGAAGACCCGATAATGTCGTTGGTCAGTAGTAAATTGCTGATACTCATTATATCTACTATGTTCTTCGATTCGTTATATCCTCCAAGATAGATATATTTTATAAAACCTAGAACCTTTCCAATCGAATTCTTAGACGTAAAGTCAACCGCATAGTGCTCTGCTATATTTAACACAGTCTTCAACGTATTGGTGTTTGGTTCTATTGAGATACAGTACTCTGAATTTACCCTGTCGTAATGCCCATTCTCCTTCATGATTCTCTGTATGTGGTCGTTGATATCTGTTATTTCATAGCTTCCCTCCGGTACTTCTATGTTAAACCAAGGGCTCACGCCAGTCGGTGAATACCTAAAGTTGTTGTTTGTCGCGTCGATATTTGGAAAAGAATAGTATGTTGCGAGATTTACGAGGGCCATTTCGTATTTTTTATTTTTGTCTAGTTCAATAGGTGGATTAAACTTTGTTCTGATTTTTGTGCTCTTTTCGCTTAGCAGAATGTAAAATGACGTTTTTGGTTCCGTGTTACGAGCCGTCTTTTCCGTATTATCAGCTATCTGTTTGAGAAGCGATGATTCCATTTTGATTATGCAATAATTTTTACTACAGCGGATCTTCGATTATATAAAATTGATCGAATCCGCATCGGTATTTGCCATTGTCCTTTTCACTACTGTGATCGATAACAAGGAATCCGTGCGGTTGTTCCCATACCGTTTCGCATAGTTTTCTAAATTCCTCTTTGCGCATGTCCGTACTAGCATGATCGTTGTAAATATAGTCGATATTTTTATGGTCCTGTTTGAACAGACAAATAAAGTTTGCATTCTCTCTGATCGTTTGCCGAGGTAGTTTGAAATAATTCTGAGCGAGGTAAAAACAGTCTACATTACTATGCCTCCCCCGAATATAATACATTTCACACTTGGTTTGTTTTTCCAATTGTAAATCGTCAAAAATCATCAGATTCTTCTTTTCACTACTCAGGTCTCTCGGGTCCGGTACATCTTCAGCTTTTTCAAAAAACTTGGCATTGATATCTGATTTAGCTTCCGATTTTAATTCTTTTGCCATAAATTCCATAACGAGGGCGGGTGACAGATTTTGTCTAGCGATTTCCTCCTGATGCTCGAATAATCTAACGATCGCTTCTTTCGGTAATTTTTCTTCGAATGCCTTTTTAATAATACGATATTCAGGTTGAAACAGAGAAGTACCGAATACCTGGAGGTTATTATAGTCTAACCAGTCTGGCCTGAGTAATAGATTCAGAAGAAGCGTCGTTTTACCGCACGCCGATTTCCCGATTATGAGTCCCCGTATACTTCTCGGTAAAAGAGGATTATTAAATCTTTTCGATAGGGCAGATCCCCAACTTAGATCTTTGATTTCCATTTTATATTTGTATTAAAAAAGCGAGATGTATTGCGTAAAGTGTAAAAAACAGACTGAAACGAGAGATGTGCAGAACGCCGTCGCTAATAACGGAAGATCCATGTTTAGGGGCGTTTGCGTTGTATGTGGTAAAACAAAAACTCAATTCGTAAAAGGCGCCACTACTAAGGGTGGAGATCTAGTTAGTTCATTGAATGCGGCTACTAGTAACATAAAGCTACCTTGGGCTAAGTTCCCTGGTGAGATGCATTTACCAGGTCATCAGTTTCTAGGTCCCGGTACTAGACTAGATTTGAGACTGAATCCTGACGGGACTTACAAAGAGTGGAGTAAACCTGTGGATAGGGTAGATAACGCGGCTTATCACCACGATTTAGCTTACGATCAACACACCGATACGGCTTCTAGGAATATCGCAGATAGAGTGATGATTAATGATTTGAACAACATTCCTAATCCAAGCTTGCGGGAGCGTGTAGAGAGGGCTATAGTGAAACCCATCTTGTCAGCTAAAACGAGCCTTGGTTTGGGTTTACCTTCAAAAAACGGCAAAGTCGCGGGGAGGAAGAAAAAACGCTAAAGTGGACAGATACGTTGGCGAATGAACTGCATAGACCAGTGGTTAAACATTTTAGAAAGAGAAAGGTGATTGTTAATGGGATAGATGAGATATGGGCCGCTGATCTTGTAGATATGCAGGCATTTGCTAAAGATAATAATGGGGTGAAATACCTATTAACCGTTATAGATGTGTTTTCAAAGTTCGGCTGGATTGTACCATTGAATGATAAGAGTGGGAAATCCACAGCTAGTGGCTTCGTGAAGATACTCGAGGGTGGGAGGAAGCCTGTTAAATTATGGGTTGATAAAGGGAAAGAATTTTATAACAAGGATGTAAAGAATTTGGTTGAGTTGTACTCTACTGAGAATGAAGAAAAATCTTGCGTCGTCGAGAGATGGAACAGAACGATGAAAGATAAAATGTTCAAGTACTTTACCGCTAATTCAACGAGAAGATACATCGATATATTAGATGAAATGGTTATCAATTATAATAATACAAGGCATTCTTCCATTAAAATGACACCCGTTAAGGCTAGTATGAAAGTGAATGAAAGGGCTGTATTTATGAATTTAAACGGTAAAGAGATTTCAGAGCCTATTGTACCAAAGTTTTCAATTGGTGATAAAGTCAGAATAACTAAGAAGAAGAACATTTTTGAGAAGGGATATACACCTAGATGGACTGAGGAGGTATTTACAGTATCCCAGATTCAATACACGGTTCCACCAACTTATAAGATTACTGATTCTAATGGTGAGGAAATACAAGGTAGTTTTTATGAAGAGGAGCTACAGAAAACGACTCAAGAAATATTTAGAATAGAAAAGATTATCAGGAAACGTGGGAAGAAATCACTCGTGAAGTGGGTTGGATATCCAGAGTCTTTTAATTCGTGGATAGATAATGAAGACTTGGTGGACATGTGATGATGGTTATTTCCCCACTCACCCTAAATTCGAAACTACTGGAAATTCCCCGCATGATGAGTCATAGGCGCGTGCTGGGGTGGATATGGGGTGGCAAATTTTTTGATGAGTCGGCATATTTTTTGAACCATGGTTATGGGTTGACAAATTTTTGAACCATGGTTTGGGTTGGTGTATGACGGATCACAAGAAAATATTTTTTTTGTTATTTTATATAGTAAGAAAAAAAAATAAATTTGTGTGTTGGAAAAAGTTGAACCATGGTTATGGGTAGGTATATTTTTGAACCATGGTTATGGGTCGACATATTTTTGAACCATGGTTATGGGTGATTTGGAAAAGTTGAACCATGGTTAAGGTCAAATGTCCCAGAATAGTCTTAATCTATCTACTGATTTCCACTTGGCAACTGTTAACTCGGAAGTCAATACCGGATGCGACGGTCTCCACTCCAACTC
>CATKHU010000033.1:0-15107 GCA_949752735.1 Lumbricus terrestris
CGACAATTTATAAGGCGCCGTAATGCGGTCATACCGCTACAAGGGCGCTTCCCAACAGGAAACTGTGGAATACGCCGTAGCAAACAAATTAGATTTAAGCTTTGATTTGAAAGATTCTACTGAGGTGGTCGAAAACTGTTCCAGAGCATCTGCATCTATATATTGTATTGTATTATGTTGTATTGTACTGTATTGTATTGTATAGCATCGCATACCTTTGATATCGGGTGGAAAACTGTTTTAGTAACTGCATCTATATATTGTATTGATTGCATTGATTGTATTGATTGTGTTGTATTGTATTGCCTAGCCTTTCAATACCTCACAGAGACACTTCTTCCATGAGTGCCTAACTATATGTATTGCATTGTACTGTATTAGACATTTGGAAACGCCTCTAACACAATAAATAAATGTAATTATAGTAGTGATCCTTCATACCATTTTGCATTTTACGCAACTTCGGGTGAGTAACTGAGTATAGGCCTTTATGAGACGAGAGACAAGTGTAAAGTGTAGATGATCATTAAGTTCAAACCTGCAATCGTCAGTCTACTGACCTGTCCAAATTAACTACCCACAGGAGCGTAACGGTAAGCAAAGATTTGGTTCCATCAGATGACAGAGGTCTCAGATGAGCCCCTACCATAAAGTGTCGCCGTCTGAATTTGAACATTCAAATTCATTCAGATGCAAGAAGTGAGAGTATTGAGAGAGCTGAACACGCAGTGGAAAGCCTTGACATTATAATCCAGAACTGTACAGTTTCAAAAAAACAGCGTAGCCATTTTTGTGAAAAGTGCTTGGAGGATATGCTGTCTATATTTAAATATATGCTCTTATTGCTAATTGATATCAACACATTATTGTATATAATATTATAGCATAATGACATAAGTTCATGGGCGGAGTTTCGTCTCCATTCTTGGAGGGGCTAAAGCCTTCTTGGGGGGGGTGGGGGGGCTAAGCCCGGCTAAAGATACCATTTACAAGGTAAAAATGAATCTTGATCTTCTTGAGGGGCTTAGCCCCCCCCCCCCCCAGCTCCTGATAAACTCCGCCCATGTATAAGTATAATATTATAAATTAATATGTTCTCCTGCTGAATTATTTTCTTCAGCTCGGCGTTAACTACTTCCGAACCAGAGATTTCACGACCCTTGGAGATGTCACGGACTCCTTGTCATCGCAGATCTGTCAGTCTGTCCCAACTCAATCCACACGCACCCCATCGACACCAACCACACCGTCAACACCCATCTCAACAATAGGGCCACCGACCCCTGGACCATCAACCGCTAGCCCTTCAACGCCTAGAGTGACAGCACGCGATCTTCCAACGCTGTCTACACCTCGTTCTGGAGCGCAATCAGGTGGATGTTCAACTGTACTGTATGGCATTGCATTGTATTTCATGCCATAATTGCATTGTACTGTATGGCATTGCCTTGTATTTCATGCCATAATTGCATTCCATCCATTCATCCATCCATCCGTCTAGTATTATAGTATGACATAGTATGTCATCGTAGAGCATAATGTATAGCTACAATGCAATAAAACAGTTTACAACTGCAATTTGATGTTGTCCTTCTTACAAAGCTCAAAAGTGCACACACGCCTCCACGGCGAAACTGTATTTATATTGCAGAGCACTAATTATAATAAGCGAATTATTTGCTCAACAAAGGTCTCAACAAAGTAATCGCCTCGGACGGGGATCGAACCTGCACTCTCCTCCGCGTTACATTAACTCTAACCAATCCGCCACCGTGCTTCGCATGTAGTATACACAGTACAGAATAGTATAGCATTGCATCCAATAGAAAGCATAGCATAGCATAGTACACTGTACTCTACTATACCGTACTTTGTTTTGCTATATTATGCTACTATAAATTATTACACTATGCTGTGCTATGCTATGCTATGATATGCTATACTATACTATACTATACTATACTATACTATACTATACTATACTATACTATACTATACTATACTATACTATACTATACTATACTATACTATACTATACTATACTATACTATACTATACTATACTATACTATACTATACTATACTACATTACTATACTATACTACATTACTATACTATACTACATTACAATAACGTAAAATAGCATACATTAGAGCAGTATATTATGCACTACTGCAGTATGACAATGTATTGCATTGCATCACGTGGCAGTTGGCTAAGGAGGGATACAGTAAGCCCTGCATGCGTACTCCACCCAACGTTGCCACAATCATTAATCATCTCTTGATCACAATGGCTGCATCATGGTGCGCTGTCGCATAGCAACGTACTTTTAAGCTTTTCGTCTATAATTCAACTATTCCACTATTATATTATTCTGGGTGTGCTGCTTTGATTTTCCAGACTGCAGTGCCAACCTCGACCTCTGCTTCCTCGTCGACATCTCGGGCAGCATCTGTGAGAGCGATCCCAATTTCCATTACGAGACTGATAACACTTGCGGCAACTGGAACAACATCACCAAGTTCATCGAGACCTTCGTCCAGAACCTGGACATCGGACCCAACGCCGACCGAGTGGCTCTGGTCACCTTCGGCTCTGGTCCCAGTCTCATTTGGGACTTGAATCGGTAGGTCGTCAATTATTCCAGATTCGTAAGCGATACACGTTAGATATATGGACAGAGATAGATGCGACAGTTTCCATGGCAGAGGGCAACTCAATGAAGGTGGTGCAGGCTTTCTGCTAAACCGGTAGTAGGCCTATCTATAGATTTTATCGATTGACTGACTTAGGAGCTACACTTTCGCAGAATAATAATAATAATAATAATAATAATAATAATAATAATAATAATAATAATAATAATAATAATAATAATAATAATAATAATAATTTAAAAGGCATGATATATTATTACATCTACATCGAATGTGTTATGCAAGGTTGTATGCATTTTAACTGTTCATGTCCTCCAGCACCCAAACCTTTTTAAAAATGTTTTTCATGCACCTGCATGAAATGCTTGACCAATGCCTGTCATGGATAGATTTATTTTGCTCATCCGTATGATAGAAATTGTCTCCGATCCACCATAAAATAATATAGAATGACACATCGCTGGAATATTTCAAATGTCACTTTTTAAATGCCTCGTCGTTCAGTATTACATCACATCACATTTTAGTGCATCATCATTATAATCGTAGTTAATATCATCATCTTCGTCGTCATCATCATCATCATCATCATCATCATCATCATCATCATCATCATCATCATCATCATCATCATCACTATCGTCACAATCACAACTGTCACTGTCTTTAGATAAGAAACTAACAGAATGGAGCTCTTAATGTGTAAGCTTACACGTGTCAATAACTATTGCGCACATACATGTAGGTATACGGATCTGTCCTCGCTTCAGCAAGCCATCAGAAACCTGCCGTACATCAAAGGTCAGGAGACGGACACAGCCGGCGGTCTAACACTGATGAAGAACCAGGTGTTCAACGCCGCAAGAACCAACGCAGACAAAGTATCGATTATCATAACGGACGGGAAACCAACGGACTTCCAAGCGGCAACGCAGGCTGCTTCGGATGTTCAGAACAGCGGCATCGCTTGCTACGTCGTCGGAATCACCAATTCAACCGATCAGACTACTCTACGACTTCTCTCTTCAAACCCGAAGCAGGTAAAAGAGACAGTTACTGCGTGCCTGAAACGAATGAACACAGGTCTTTGTCGAGAAGGAGAAGGGGACAGTATAGGGCCAAGAAACCAGGCGACCTTAATTGTCCAGCAGCTGAGTGTTTAGGCCTACTACTATAGCTTATCTAATGACGACACTAAGTCTTATCCTAACCATAACCGACCCTCACGACGCCTAACCTAATCCTAACTGACATTCACGAACCCCGATCTGTAATTCCGCCAGAAAATACCCAAAAAATCATGAGGTTGTTGATTGTGATGACGACATCGAAGATGAAAATGATAATGATCGTTATCATGATCATGACGACGACGACGATGATGATGATGATGACGACGATGATGACGATGACGATTATGCTGATGATACTGATGCAGATGCTGCTGCTGCTGATGATGATGATGATGATGACGACGATGACGATGACGATGACGATGCCGCTGTCGAAGATGTTGCTGAAAGTAGCAAGATGTTGCTTTGGTGTTATATTTGAGTTGCAAAACTTTTTTGTCAGGAAAATGTGACTTACTTCAAAGCCACAACTTTCGCCGAACTGAACGTCATTCTGTCCCGTATAGACTATCGAACCTGCACAACGACTCGTAAGTTAATCCTTTCAGTTCAGCTGTGCAGCATAATTGTAATATCATGGATGCCCGCATGTATAGGCTACCATAGGGGCAAGAGGGCACCCACGCCCTCTGGAAAATTGACAATTATTTTCAACTATGCTACATTTGGTTTTAACAATTTCTTCGCGCTCAAGCAGTAAGCTTACCGATGCTGATGACACACGACGTGTAACTGAGAAATTCACATTTTAGAAACCTCTGCGAAAAAACACACGTTTTTAATTTCCTGTTTTGCTTTTAGCAAGCTCTTGCTGAAGAATTTAACTATGCGAACATTGTGTGTTTGCACTTACTGCGGGGCACCGGTTTATTCACGAGCGGTGCGTTGAGTCAAAACGTTTTTAGGTATGATTAATCCAAAGGTAGTCCGGGTCGAGTAACTTACCATGGGATCAGAGGAGGCGGAACAGCTACTAAGCAAACTGACTATAATTATAGCTTGGGTTTCGTTCTATTTGCAGCTCCCCCAGTCCCACCGACCGGTGTACCTGGCGCGACAGGAGCCACAGGAGCCACAGGTGCGTAGAATTATACTCACAGGTTGAAATCATCATCATATTAAGGCGATTAGCAATTAAGAATTCGATCCATCGTCTATATTTCACTTCTGCCATCGTAGCAATCGAAGAATGCGCTCATGTGTTCGAGATTGTTTGCTTCCGCTTGGTCAGTAGTCGGAGTGTCAATGTAGGCATTGTACTTGCTATAGCACCCCTTCAAGAACTACTCAGAAGCGCTCCAGACTACAGCGCAGACACTGAATCGGAGTTTCACGCCGAAGCGCATGAGCAATTGCGAGCGAAGGGTTTGCTCAAGGTCCCAACGAGGCGGCTTGAGGTGGATTCTAAACCTTCAACCCTCTGGCTGCAATGTGTAAGGATCTTTATGAGGCACTATATGTACATTCTAATCGGCTGATTGATTGATTGATTGAAAGCGGGCTATGTAATTGCTCGGAGCGTTCGCATGCCTTAACACAAGAAGAGCGATTAAAAATATGATTGAATATATTACTGAGTGAATGAGTGAGTGAATGTACGAGAAAATCAAGATTGAATGAAAGTGTAAATCAATGAAGTTCACGAATGCCTGAATCGCTGACGAAATAAACGAGTGAGCAAGTGAATAAGTGAATAAATCATCGAGTGAGTGAATAAATGTAGTAATGGTGATTAGATGGATGGACGGACGGACGGGTGGATTGATGTATGCATAGATTAACGTGAATGAACGATTATTAATGAACAAATAAATAGATGTCTATATACATTTCCTGCAGGTTCAACTGGAATCCCTGGTTCCACCGGATCCACCGGACTGCCAGGATCGACTGGATTCACTGGACCCATTGGAGCGACTGGCAAGTGACATTTACCCTCATATCAATCACTTACTCACATGACAAAACTTCAAAAGAACAAATATTTATTATAAGCAGTGCGCCAATATTTTATTTTTCTCAAAAGCATAACGAAAGCATTATACCTGATGAAAGTGATGGAATTATACTCCGCCTAAGCATACTGGAAATATTGCATTAGACTACTTCAAAATACTGAAACACTTTTGTTGCGGAATGCTAGAAAAATTGCAGAATAGGCCTACGATCCGACTGAAATTACTTGTAGCGAAACAAACTGATAAAGGCATAATTTGCAGCTTGAATGTAGAATGGCTAATTTCTGAAATCTAGGAGACTAGTCTCAATTTTAATAATATTATAAGTAATAACCTCTGTGTTTGCAGGTGCCTCTGGTCCTCCCGGATTCGGACTCCCAGGAAGTAACGGAGCCACGGGATTTACTGGATCACCTGGAGCCACTGGACAGAATGGATTCCCCGGGAATAGGGGCAACACTGGGGCAACGGGTACCACAGGTAAGCTCATCAGAAAGAGATATAACCGGACAGACATACAGATATAATATTATTATTATATTATGCTTATAATTATAATTACATTATTATATTATAATCATGATAATTATTATAATTATATTGCTGTTATATTTTAATTGTATTGTATTTATATTATACTTTTATAATGATTAGGCATTATATTGTGATTATGTTGCAATTATATCATAATCATACTATATTTACATTATAATTAGACTATACGAGTATTATAATTACACTATAATCACACAATAATTATGTTACAATTATCTTACTATGATATCATAGTTGCATTGTCATTATATTATACTTATATTGTAATTATGTAATATTGACATTACAATAACATTATAATTATATTATAATTATATCATAATTACATTACAGTTACATTATTATTATAATGTAATTTAAAAATATGACGATGTTTCTGAACTCTCCCCTGTTCCAGGTCCCATTGGTCCTCAAGGGAACAATGGATCACCAGGAGCGACTGGAGCAACCGGATCCTCGGGAGGTCCGGGTAGCACAGGTTCTTCGGGGCAACCTGGAGCCACCGGAAGCAATGGAGCAACTGGACAAATAGGTGTTCCAGGAGCATTTGGAATCACTGGAGCTACAGGACCATCTGGAGCGACAGGTATGACCTGGACAGCTCTCATTCATTCATTCAACCATTTATTCTTTCATTCTTTCATTCTATCATTCATTCTTTCATTCATTCTATCATTCATTCAAATCATTCATTCTATCATTGATTCGATCATTCATTCTATCATTCATTCTATCATTCAATCATTCATTCATTCTGTCATTCATTCTATCATTCATTCTATCAGTCATTCTATCATTCATTCTATCATTCATTCTATCATTCATTCTGTCATTCATTCTGTCATTCATTCTATCATTCATTCTGTCATTCATTAAATCATCCATTCAATCATTCATTCTATCATTCATTCTTCAGCTTGTTCTGTTATTTATTCTGTCACTCCATCATTCGACCTGCAATTCACCATGTCATTTCCTCAATCCATTATTCAGTCGATCATTAATTCAGTGAATTTATATGACGCCTCATTGACTATAATATTCTAATAATTGCAAATGAGATATCTCATGTTTCGATTGTTTTCGTTTCAGGTGCCAGTGGTCCCACAGGAAACGTTGGACCTCAAGGACAGGCAGGTTCTCAAGGACCATCAGGACCAATTGGATTGCCTGGGAGCACTGGAATTACCGGATCCAGTGGATCATCTGGTTCAACTGGATTCACAGGAGCAAGCGGTAAACATATGAATTATTCAAAGATTATTATAACCCTATATAGGAATTATTATAATAGGAATTATGTGAAGATTCTTATAAGTCTAAGAATTATCATCAGAATTATTAAAGGATTCTTACAGCCTTGGAATTACTATCACAAGCGTCAAAATTATTCCAAAAAATTTCTTATGAGCCTAGAAATTAATAATTATTAATATCGTGAGCCTAAGAATTATTTAAATATTCTAATAGCATTGGAATTAATATCACAAGCTATCGTAAGCGCAAGAATTATTGAAGATTCTTATAAACCTATGAATTATTATCATAAGCCTAAGAATTATTCGAAGATTGCAATAGGAATGAGTTTCAGTTTTAAAAATTCCATGTCCCGAAGAGTTATTCAGTAGCCTAGATTGCAAACATATGAAACAAGAGAACTGTCATCACATTTGTATAAGTTTAAGAATAATTTTTCACATATTCTAGACAAACCATTTAAAGATTTCTTTTGATTCTGTTCATTACCGTTAATTACCGTTTTGCCGCTTAGTTGAGAGCATTAATATTACCTTGGTTCATGCTGTTGCCGTCGATTATGTCGCTACTAATGTTGCTAATAATTATTGTTGCTGTCTCTATTGCCGTTTCAATGTTGTTGATGCCATTTTTCTGCTGTTGCTTATCGTCGTTTCAGTTGCTTCTGCTATATTACCCTTATTCTTATTTTTATCGTTACCATTATACAATCAGTCTACCCAGGGGCGCCCGCAGGCGTACGCACTTACGCAAGTGCGTACAGCAGCGGCGCCCGCAGATGTACGCACATAGGTAAGTGCGTACAGCGCGATGACCCAAAAGGTATGTTTTTGGGAAATTCTAGGTTGATGACTAAAAAAAAAAAAAAAGTCATCAGTTTTTTCGGCGGATAGAAAAGGTATGTTTTGGAGAAATTTTTGGTTGATGACTAAAAAAAAAAAAAAAAAAAAGTCATCAGTTTTTTCGGCGGATAGAAAAGGTATGTTTTGGAGAAATTTTTGGTTGATGACTAAAAAAAAAAAAAAAAAAAAAAAGTCATCAGTTTTTTCGGCGGATAGAAAAGGTATGTTTTGGGAAAATTTTTGGTTGATGACTAAAAAAAAAAAAAAAAAAGGTCATAAGTTTTTTCGGCGGATAGAAAAGGTATGTTTTGGGGAAATTCTAGGTTGATCAGTTTTTTCGGCGGCCTAACGAAAATTTTTCCCTGTTCGCCACTCCATCGAAAATTTCTGTGCGTACAAGAAAAAAATCCTGCGGGCGCCGCTGAGTCTACCGTCATCAGGGTTGCCGTTTGCTGTCGTAGAGAACTTGAATCACCGATATATATTTTTTGGTTCTTCCAGGTGCCACGGGATCGCCGGGAAGTACTGGCTTTACAGGACCCACTGGTTCGCAGGGGAACCAGGGCAATCCAGGGTCTACTGGAGCAACCGGGGGAGTTGGAGCGACCGGTCAAGGCGGTTCGACAGGGTCCAGTGGAGGCACAGGAGTAACCGGGCCTCAGGGGAGGACAGGGGCCACTGGTGGGTTCAATTTTAAAATAATACAACTGTAATTAATTTATAAAACAAACAAATTAAGTGACGCAATGTGAGTCGATCACTAAAAGAATAATTGATTTATTTTTATTGATTGATAAATTTATTGATTTTGTAAGTTTTGCTTAGTCATCGATGCATTAATGTGATGATTCATCGATCCATTTATATCGTAAACCACTCGTCCATTCATTCATTCGTCCATTCATTCATTCATTCATTCATCCGTCCATTCATTCAGTCGTCCATTCATTCATTCATTCATTCGTTCGTCCACTAATTCATTAATTAATTAATTAATTCGTTCATTCATTCATTCAATCATTCATTCATTCATTCATTCGTTCGTCCATTAATTCATTAATTAATTAATTAATTCGTTCATTAATTCATTCAATCATTCATTCATTCATTCATTCGTTCGTCCATTAATTAATTAATTCATTCATTCATCCATTCGTTCATTCATTCATTCACTCATTCATTCATTCATTCGTTTGTCCATTAATTCATTAATTCATTAATTCATTCGTTCATTCATTCACTCATTCATTCGTTCATTCATTCGTCCATTCATTCATTCATTCATTCATTCGTTTGTTCATTCACTCATTCAGCTGTTTACAATGGCATTTATCAGTTAATCCGCCGGAACATCCATCCGTGCATGCATCCATTCTTCATGCAATCACACATTCTTCACACATACACCAATGCATCCATTCCTTCACCCATTCACCTATTCATCCATTCATTCATGCATCTAACCATTCATAATTACATCCGTCCATTCAATAAATCTCATCCGTTCATTCTCTTGGTAATTGAAGCATTGTACATCGGTCTATTCATCCACACGACAACTCATGCCTCCATCCATCCAACCATTCCTTCATCCATTCATCCATTCATCCATTCATTCATCCATTAATTCATCCATTCATTCATCCAATCATCCATCCATCCATTCCTTCATTCATCCATTCATTCATCCATTCATCCATCCATTCATCCATCCATTCATTCAACCACTCATTCATTCATTCGTTCATCCATTCATCCATTCATCCATCCATCCATTCCTTCATTCATCCATCCATTCATCCATCCATGGAGCTCATCCACCCTTTTAGCTGCTCTTAAACCCATCCATCCATCCATGCATCCATCAATGCTATAATTCATAATTAATCAATCCATTCACTCAATCGAGGTGCATAGATACATGTAATTGTTCTTGTAATTTATTACATTACCTGTAACAGGTGGAACTGGTCCATTCGGAGCGACCGGGCTCCAGGGTCCATCAGGAAGTCAAGGACAGGCAGGGGCCACCGGAAACACTGGTTTTACCGGATTTTCAGGTTCACCTGGGTCGACTGGGGCCACCGGGGTCGTGGGAGCCGCCGGCCCAGCCGGACAACCGGGCCAAGTGGGACAACCAGGTATAAGCTTACTCTACGACAGGTAACAGTGCATAATATGATGTCACACTAAAAGCGTTGTGTGAACAATGTCATGGCTATGTGTCCGTCTGTATGTAGTTATGCCGTTGTCTATCTGACTGCTTGTGTGTCTGTGCAGCTGCCCGTGTGCCTCTTTTCTATATGGATGGGTGACTGTGCAAATGTATACTATAAATATTGTAGATAATTTATAATCATATATACATGTATATAATATACAATGAATATGAAAATTTAAAAAACCTCATAAGTATGTGTATGTGACACTGTGTGTATAATTGTATATACACAAATCAAGGTAATATACGTATATATGGATGGATGGAGGGGTAGATGGAAGCACGGACGGACGGACGGATGGATGGATGGGTGGATGGATGGATAGATGGAAGGACGTACGGACGGATGGATGGATGGGTGGATGGATGGATAGATGGAAGGACGTACGGACGGATGGATGGATAGATTGAACGAGTGACGGACGGACGAACGGACGGGCGGACGGATGGATGGATGGGTGGATGGATGGATAGATTGAACGAGTGACGGACGGACGAACGGACGGGCGGACGGATGGATGGATGGGTGGATGGATGGATAGATTGAACGAGTGACGGACGGACGAACGGACGGGCGGACGGGTGGATGGACGGATGAATGGATGTTGGATGAAAGGGCTGGATGGATAGATGGATGGATGGATAGATATCTGAATGTTGGAAGGATGATTGATGGTAGGATGGACAGATGAAATCAGTATCCTAAATCTGTCCTTCAAATGTTTCTGTCCAGGACGTGATGGTAGCACAGGAAGCTCTGGTTTCACTGGATCAACCGGACCTCAAGGTTCTCTGGGAGCCACTGGACAGCCAGGAGCCACTGGGGTGTCCGGTCTGGGCGGGGCTACTGGAGCCACCGGATTTGGAAGGGATGGTGGTACTGGAGCCACAGGAGGTACAGGAGGAGTAGGGGCGACGGGTGGGACTGGATTACCTGGAGCAACGGGAAACCGTGGAGACAATGGAGCGACTGGGAACACCGGTGATATATCTTTGGCTTTATCACCGTTAGAATGAACTCTGCCACCATGATCACCACGGTCATCAATGCAGTCACATCATCGATCGCCGTACTCAACGTCATCATCATCATCTTCATCATCATTATCACCTTCATCATCATCTTCATCATCATCATTATCATCATCTTCATCATCATTATCATCATCATCATTATCACCTTCATCATCATCATCTTCATCATCAGCATCTTCATCATCATTATCATCATCATCATCATCATCATCATCGTCATCATCATCATCATTATCACCTTCATCATCACCATCATCATCATTATTATCATCATCATCGTCATCGTCATCATCATCATCATCATCATCATCGTCATCATCATCATCGTCATCATCATCGTCACCACCACCACCACCACCACCACCACCACCATTAGCGTCACCACTGCCATTATCATCGTCATCACCGTATCGTTATTATCGTTATTATCGTTATCATCATCGCCATCAATGTCGTCACCACTACAACCACCTTCATCATTACCGTCATCGTCATCGATTCAATTCATGCAATCATGAATGGATGGAGGGATTGATGGATGGATTGATGGACGAAGGGAATGGTTGAGGGATGATTGGATGGATTGAAACGTGATTTAGGTATGATCAGATGCATAAGACAAAGTGTGATCTGGTTTTAGGTCCACCCGGAAGCCTGGGTGTCCCGGGTCCAATGGGTGCCACTGGGCAAAGTGGAGGCACGGGGGTCAGCGGAGCCACGGGAAGAACCGGGGCTACTGGACTCTTGGGACCAAGTGGTAACCCTGGAGGTGCTGGATTTACTGGAGCTACTGGGTTCACCGGACAAAGTGGAAGCACAGGTATCAACTCATCCATGGTTTTTTTAAAAGACAACTGTCTATTGTGGTGCTGGAACTGCAACTACTATCAGTATTATTGTTAATTTTTTATTTAGACACTCTTGACCACGGTGATGAGAGTGTGCATCATTATGACATGCTTTGGATCCATCCATTGCTGCTCTAATGCCATTGAGCTACATGTATTAGGCTGTTCATACAGTTCGACCGTTGCAATGCACCTTAGTGAACCATTTATGCAGCGCTTTGACAAACTCGTTACCACTCTGCAGTGTTTTGTATTGTTATTGTATTATGGCCTAACTGTCTATTCATGCACATCACTGCTATTTATTTTGACACTTTGATACTTTGACACTTTGATACCGTAGTGCTTCTGCCTGTAGGCCCTATTCACCGTTGGCTTTTTTTAGTCGTGTTTTATCACCGTTACTTTTTGTCACCCTCACCGGTTATCTTTTTCTCGTGTATTTGTAGAATTAACCGTCCAATTTTTAATCATGCTTCTGCTACCTTTACAGCTACCTCTTTTTGATGTTTATGATGTTTTGCTACTTTTGCCGTTATCCTTTATCGTGTGTTGGACGCCAAAACTGCAATCTTTCTATCATGGCTCTATGCCGCTATTTTTTATTGTCTTTTCAATACCTTCACCGCGGCATTTTCATCGTGTTGGCTTACAGTTAGGCCACCGTTGCCTAGTTATCCCGCTGTGGCAATATTGTGCATGTCGTGCTTTTGTTGCCTTTGCCGTTCACTTTTAAATGTGTTCTTGTTAGCAGTCATCGTTAACTTTCGTTGTGCTATTGTTACCATTGTCCTTAACCTTTAATTATAGTCATGTTACCTTTATCGCTACCTTTCATTGTGCTTCTGTTGCCTAGATACTTTTTTTTATTTAATTGTGCTTTAGCTACCCTTGCAGTTACTTTGGTTTATAACTTGGAAAAATCAACCACTTTTCTTCGTAGGATTGCCCGGTGCCACCGGTCCAAGTGGTCCATCTGGTCCAACGGGTCCTCAAGGCCTCCAAGGATCACCTGGATCAGTCGGATCAACCGGAGGAAGCGGATCAACTGGATTCCAAGGATCCACTGGGTCTACAGGCGCAACCGGCGCCCAGGGTTCCGCTGGATCCACAGGTTCCGTGGGGAGCACTGGACGAACGGGATCCACCGGATCCACCGGGATCCCTGGAAATCCTGGTCCCTCTGGACCAGTGGGCTCCTCCGGAAGAGATGGAAGCACCGGAGCACCTGGAGTAGCCGGAGTGCAAGGTCAATCTGGACAAAACGGTTGGTTACGTTTGAATGGATATGGTCCAAAATACACAGAATTTGTTAAGATATTTTCGAAAATTACATATTTAGTGGTTGAACCCGTAAACCTCCATAAATACACCCGTGGTTGGTTTTTACCTTATTCTTTACAGTGCGATACCTGGGCAGTCTGTTGGCCTCAGATGACCCTAAATCAGTGCAATTGGGCTAACTGTAAATTTCCTTATCTTATCGTTCATCACCATAAACCGAATAATGCTCATCTCACCCTGCTTTTACTCATCGCTTGTGTTACTTTTATCGCTACCTTTAATTGTGCCCGTGTTACCTTTAACGTTATCCCTAATATTGCGTTTTTTATTACATTTGCCGTTGCTTTGTTTTTTATTTGTTTCACATACTCATCGGCCATAATTACATTACTGTGAGAAAATTAATTCCATATAATTAATTTAATTTGATTTAGTTTAATAAATGCTGCGTGTTTGTAGGTGGAACTGGATTTACTGGCCAGACTGGTTCCAGTGGCGGAACAGGGGCGACTGGTTCCACTGGACCCGCTGGGGCCACTGGACCTTCGGGATTCACAGGGTCAACCGGACCCCTCGGAGCGACTGGACCAAGTGGACAACTAGGTATGGCGTACAAGTGGTATGATGGTAGAAACATGGAAAGGATGAGAGAGAGAGAGAGAGAGAGAGAGAGAGAGAGAGAGAGAGAGAGAGAGAGAGAGAGAGAGAGAGAGAGAGAGAGAGAGAGAGAGAGAGAGAGACAGAGAGACAGAGAGACAGAGAGACAGAGAGAGACAGAGAGAGACGAGGAGAGAGAGAGAGAGAGAGAGAGAGAGAGAGAGAGAGAGAGAGAGAGAGAGAGAGAGAGAGAGAGAGAGAGAGAGAGAGAGAGAGAGAGAGAGGTTATGACGACTAAACTAAAAGGAGGTGGACAGATTATACTGTAAGCAAACACACGAGAGATAGGTGCAGACAGACAAAGAGAGCGAGAAAGACAGAGATTAGCAGCGAGACAAAGCGAGACAGACAAAGAGACTGACAGAAGAGCAGACAGACGGACAGAGAGAGAGAGACAGGTGGACAGACAGACAGATACATGTAGATAGATAAAAAGAGACTTTGCTTAACCTTAGCTTGGCTGAAGTTGTCTTCATTTTCCCTCACTTACTTGCACTAACCGTTTACCTCATCGAACCTATATTTTACCGTGTAGAGGAGTGTAGACCTTACCTTAATGGTACCCACCAAACCTTGCTCTCTTTCTATAACAGTGTATCATATCTAACCACCATTGTTTTAACCATCTTTGCAATGCATCATATGAACCTACGCACCC
>CATKHU010000034.1:0-60671 GCA_949752735.1 Lumbricus terrestris
CGCTCCCGACTACAGCACAGACACTGCATCGGAGTTTCAAGCCGAAGCGCTGAATAATTGCGAGTGAAGGACTTGCTCAAGGTCCCTACGCCGCGGCTTGAGGCGGATTCGAACCTGAAAATCTCCAGCTGTAAAGTAACGAAATACCCACTACACCACTGTGCCCTACAAGTACTTTTGTATCAGTCTAAATAATTCAGTTTAGTCACAGTTGCTCTTCATCCTCAATATACAATAGGGTGGAGTGAAAAAAACGAAAATCAGAAATTCGAAAAGTAATAGCAACCAAAAGTTGCCCAATGACATGGGGTCAAGAAATGTGAAAAAAGTTTTTAAAAATATTAATGTCTTCCGACCGCATAAGTGGGACAAAGTTCCAAAAAATTGAATTTTTTGGAGAAAATTGCAGGTTTTCTTATTAAATATTTTTAGTGTAAAATAATTTGCTACAGTACAATATATCGTTGGAAAGAGCTCTTTAAACTGAATAAAATGATGTATTATTTTTGAGAATAGTCCCATATTTGTAGAAGATATTAAATTTTTGCCATATCTCCTCTTCGCGACATGTCGCAAAGCTTAAAAACAGTAAAACACCAATAACTTTTTTATCCTTTGAGATATTTCAACACATAATATACCATTCGCTTCAGTTTAGGGCCAGCTTTCAAGAGATACATTGACATTTGAGATTGTTTCTTGCTTGTATGATATTTTGTGATGATATCTAATGTAGGCCTACACTTTAACACTTCCAACAAGCATCTGTGAAATCATATTGCCTTCAGGGTAGTTTAAAGTTACAAATCAATTAACAAATTGGCTTAAGACTCGCATGAATCGTCATTTCAATAAACAAGTTGTCATCAATATGATTCTAAAGAGTTTCTGTTAAGCACTGTCACTTTGAGTGGCAGCAGTAGTTCTTTTTGGTTTCAAATATCGGCATTGGTTCTCGTGATTGTAACCATGCTCAAATAAAACCATCTGTATTGTGTCTGCACCACATACGGATGCAGCCGCTTCAGTCACTATTTTGACAACCTTTCAACACTCTGAGTGTGACATGGAAAATTCTCAAACTCTATTGCTGGTGGAGAATGACCAGCAACAAGAACTTTCAGATGTTCTTCCGATATGTCGGTTAACATTGGTGGAACGGTGACTCTGCACCCATTCCATTTTATTTAGTCAACATAATCTGTCGAGTCGAAATTCACAAGTGGAATTTGGAAGCACCGCAGAAATGGCTTTCTTTTATCCATTTTAGCTTTCAGTACCGTATTCTTCTAAGTCCAAGTTCTCTTACATGAGGGCGTTCATCAACGATCATGCACAACAGCAGATTGTCTGGATGTGCAAAGTAAGCATTCCGCAGAATCACGGGATCCAATACTGCTTTCAGTGAATCACAAAGATACCTTGAGAAGTGTATCATCTGCCAAACATGAAGGCCTCCATATCTGCACGACGGTTTCGTTTTTATACAAAATTATCCTGGCATATACTTTGACTACAAATTCCGCGAGAAGTTTCATTGTGTGTTGGCTTTAAAGTTGCGACATAAAGTCTAAGTACTCGATTAACCATTGTCAGCCACCGTGCATGAGACATCTTCACAGGCTCTTTATGTGCAAGATCTACAGAACATTTACCGTATCGGATGTTGGATTCGAATCCATTGAATGCGAAATGCCAGACGTTGACTGTAGCGGTCTAAGTACCGATCAGAAAATATCTGCTTGACATATGCAACGCAGTTCGATCCTGTCACTATTTTGAAGATCTTGCTGTTGTGCATGTTCGTTGATAAGCGCCCTCATGTAAGAGAACTTAGACCTAGAAGAATACTGAAAGCTAACATGGATAAAAGAAAGCCATTTCTGCGGTGCTTCCAAATTCCACTTGTGAATTTCGACTCGACAGATTATGTTGACTAAATAAAATGGAATGGGTGCAGAGTCACCGTTCCACCATTGTTAACCGACATATCGGAAGAACAGCTGAAAGTTCTTGTTGCTGGTCATTCTCCACCAGCAATAGAGTTCGAGAATTTTCCATGTCACACTCAGAGTGTTAAAAGGTTGTCAAAATAGTGACTGAAGCGGATGCATCCGTATGTGGTGCAGACACAATACAGATGGTTTTATTTGAGCACGGTTACAATCACGAGAACTAATGCCGATATTTGAAACCAAAAAGAACTACTGCTGCCACTCAAAGTGACAGTGCTTAACAGAAACTCTTTAGAATCATATTGATGACAACTTGTTGATTGAAATGACGATTCATGCGAGTCTTAAGCCAATTTGTTAATTGATTTGTAACTTTAAACTACCCTGAAGGCAATATGATTTCACAGATGCTTGTTGGAAGTGTTAAAGTGTAGGCCTACATTAGATATCATCACAAAATATCATACAAGCAAGAAACAATCTCAAATTTCAATGTATCTCTTGAAAGCTGGTTCTAAACTGAAGCGAATGGTATATTATGTGTTGAAATATCTCAAAGGATAAAAAAGTTATTGGTGTTTTACTGTTTTCGAGCTTCGCGACATGTCGTCAAGAGGAGATATGGCAAAAATTTAATATCTTCTACAAATATGGGACTATTCTCAAAAATAATACATCATTTTATTCAGTTTAAAGAGCTCTTTCCAACGATATATTGTACTGCAGCAAATTATTTTACACTAAAAATATTTAATAAGAAAACCTGCAATTTTCTCCAAAAAATTCAATTTTTTGGAACTTTGTCCCACTTATGCGGTCGGAAGACATTAATATTTTTAAAAACTTTTTTCACATTTCTTGACCCCAAGTCATTGGGCAACTTTTGGTTGCTATTACTTTTCGAATTTCTGATTTTCGTTTTTTTCACTCCACCCTAATATACAAGTTATCATACCACACCATGTGTGACATGGACATGAAACACAGTCCCAGAGACATCACCTGAGGAATTATGCCCCCACTATGTGTCACTGTCACTTGCATCATTGACATCATTTTTTGCAAGCAGGAAGTCAATGTGGGCAAAAGCATGGTGTTAAGAATGGTTGACCTCATCTGGGAAAAAGAATGCCACAGCAAGCCAGAGAACAAAGAAGATGATGAAGTATATATCCTGCATGCAAAGTTTTCGGTGGCACAACAACATGGCCAATATCTCGGTATCCCCGTGATTTTCAACCGAGGTCTGGACAGCGAAACCCAAGGGTTCCGCGGGCGTCGGTCGGCCAGAGGTTCCGTGGCAGTTTGGCAGAAAATATTATGTCACCAACTGAAATCGCAAAGGTATTAGAAATGGGTAGATTCTTTCACAGCTTTCAGTCATTATTGCTTAAAATAACATTTTTACATGAATGTATTGCTGTTTTCTATTATTATGTCATTATAACTCATTAATCAGAAGGCACATGCATCAAATGGGAATCTACAGGCCAACAAGCATATAGATTACCCACGTTTCCAACTGTCCATTCGGACAAACAAAACATTTTTATCATTGTTTTTAAACTGTTTGGACACTCACAATCTGTCCTGAACAAACAGAATCTGCTGAACACTTAGCCAACGACTTGGATCAGTTCATTCATCTTTTGTACAGTTCATTTTGAAGAGTCAGTGCATGCATGGGCGGAGACCTAGGGGGGACAGTCCCCCCCAAAGAAAGTGTTGGGGGGACGGCCCATGCATTTGACCCCCCCAATGTTTGAGCGCCAAGACTTTTTTCGGTGGTGAAAATAGAAAATTTCGTCAAATTTGTGGCCGGATGACTAAAAAAAAAGGTCATCAACTTTTTTGGCGGCGAAAATAATTTTTTCGCCGGTCAGAAATTTTTCTGAAAATCTCACGTCTTTCCGTCCCCCCCCCAATTCTCGGCCCAGGTCTCCGCCTATGAGAGCATGGTTAAATTTCTCATTGTGAGCCTAAGCCTTAAGCTTATAGCTATCTGTGTAATCTTTAAGACCTGCTATTTGTTCTCAGGAAATCACAAAAGATGTTTGACACAAGAACTAGATGTGTGATTATTGTGAGAGAAGCACTTTTCAGGTGCAGGGGCATAACCAGCAAATGAAGCCAAAACTCCCCAAATGAGCTGAAACACATTGGCCCACAAGTCTCATGCCACTCACCACGCTCATCACGGTTCATCCCTAAAAAGATTTGTTGAAGAGATGAATCACTATGTGTTGGCCTATACGCATATCAGGGCTATGATGCATACAAGACTTAAAAACCAGGCACAAATTACGCAGTAAACTTGAGGAAAGACACTTTAACACAATTTGTCCAGAATAGAGCGTATGTTTCATTTTTCAATATTCTATCCATCTGTCAGATGGGTGCATAGTTAATATTGGTGAAATAGAGTAGGAATGCAGTTGTTCTCTGCATGACAGTGTTTTGTACAGGGGCCGTCCATAAAGTACGTCACGCTATTTTTGACCATTTTTGACCCCCTCCCCCCTGTCACAAACTGTCACAAATCTCGGACCCCCCCCTAAAGTACGTCACACTTTCGAACAAAAAATTTAAAAACATAACCATTTACCTAACCCTCTAAACCCTAGGATACTATTCCTAATCCCTCTGATAGTGACGTGTGTCCCTAAACGCTTTGATAGTGACGGGAAATCAACTTTTATCCCGCCAGGTCGGGTTTTAGACACGCCTGGCCGGGCCGGGTCGGATTTTAGGTACTAAGAAAAAAATATAATAAATAATTTAAAAAATAAATGTGTGACGTCACACATGGCCTGACCCCCCCCTGTCACAAACTGTCACACTTTCTTACACCCCCTCCCCCCCTGGAGCGTGACATACTTTATGGACGGCCCCACACTGGGTCTATACTTCTACAATTCTAAAGCATGTATTTACAATGTGATACCATAGACTGGACAAGAAGTGCAAGTTACGTACATTAATTTTAATCTAAACATCACATACTTTTGTCACAGCAAATCACAAGAGTAGGCTATGTAGGCCTATTTCTTCAAATACTGAATGGGTGAAACACGCAGGGTTCCATGAGAAAATACGTGCTTTGTGAAAAGTTCCGCCACTAGAAAAAAGGTTGAAAACCACTGCCACTGTCTCGGAGAACAGCAACCGAAGCAACTTATTTGTGGCAGATTCCAGAGCAATAGATGCAATCAGTACATTCTCATGCATTTTAGTAAATCAATATCTTATTAAATAGCTTGTAAATTACTAAGCAAAAGTCGTTGCGATGTGAAATAATGTAAAAATGAAATGATGCATTTACTAACACATGATGTAAGGGGTGATTAAATTTTGAAACTCTCATTTCTGTGTGAAATTTTACAATAGATTAGATCAGGGGTTCTCAACCTTTTTTCGCGCGCGACACACCTAAACTTGCAACCAAATTTCGCGACACACCATGCAATCGCCATGACATTGTGAACATCGTTAAAAAATTAATTAGGCCTAAGCCAGCTTAGCCTATATATTTAAAATTACTACAAATTTTAATGAATGAAATGTTGACACTGAATGTAGCCTACTCTAGTTTCTAATTATTCTAAAATTTCAAATTCTACTAATCTAAATTACGAGTAGGCCTATGTATATATATACGCTATTCTATGACTGCATTAACTATTATTTGACTTAAACAGTTAATGAGGTTTTGCTCCTGCATTTTCTTTGGATCATAGTAAGTTGAGGATCCACAGGCTTTGTGAATGCGACACGTAGCCTACAACTGCGTATAGCAACCCAGCCAGATGAGTCTGAAGACTTTAACCTTGGTTCTGTACCCGTTAACAAGACTAACGAATGAAAATAGCCAAATAGGAGTTATATAAAACGGTTTTAGATACAAAAAAGAGCATGCATGCATGATATGTAATAAATTATCCATTGTATAATCCACTCGAATGTCTTACGGCGAAACAAGAAAACATTGGATAAGAGTAGCTAAACATTATGCCGAAACTAAACGCCCACAAAACGTCGAATTAGTGTAACGGAAAACTGGAAAACGTAGGCCTGCAAGCAAGTTTTTAGTTACAAAACTTGGGCCATTGGTGCTTCTGATACCTGAACTTTGTCCACCTTATTTAATTCGGTAAATTGTCACGCTCTGAACCAGATAAGATAGCACATCCAACCATTCAGTGTCATCAATTTTAGAATAGCAAAATTTCTGTATTCTGTTCCTTTATGATAATTTTTCCCATTATTTCGAAGGATATATAGCATTGGGTAAAAGTTTAATCGGTGCGTTCGCCAACGTCTTATATATATAGACTACTGTAGTCTATGTCATGCAGACATACATATATAGGGAGTGCATGGGCTTCACACATTGTGGCTAGTGATGTAGCTTTTCCGGAAAAGTATTTTGACGGAAAGTTTCCGGAAAGTTTCCGAAGAACCGGAAAACACATTAAAATCAGAAAATATCAGAATTTCACTCTCAGAAAGTTTTCTTATAGTTTAAACTCCTTTTATTTACAGTACTTCTGTTGATGCAAACAAAGTTGAACTTAAAAATAATTAATATGAGCAATAAACACTGTTCATTAGCATTTCAGACTAGAGTAGCCTATAGAAAACTAGTTGCTTGCATGTCTGCAGTCATCTCTGTTGCAGGAAATGTGTAAGAAACTGATATATAGGCATGAAATAATACAGCATCAATTTCTGTTTCTGTCTTTTGCTCTCATAACTCACAAATATGAAGGTGACTGAATGATAAAAAATATTTTCTCTAAATATACAGCAAAGTTTAATTGCATTTAATTCCTAAATGTACCGGCATTTTTGGGCTGTGTGAGCAATTATCACTAACACTAGCAGTGCCATCTATTGAATAAACTATTACTTATAACCACCTAAGACTGCTTATAGTGATGGATGTATTTAGTAACATTACATTGAAAGAAAATTCGGACTCCTTAGAGTTGAGTATGTATTAATAATATTTTACTGGTGGAAAAATACGTCGGAAAGTTTCCAGAAATATATGAAACTTTCCAAACAATTTTTCCACCTCATAACACTAACTACTGAAAGTGATTGATGTATTTAGTAACATTATATTGAAAAAAAACTTCGGACTCCTTAGAATTGAGTATGTATTTAATAATATTTTATTGGTGGAAAAATACATCGGAAAGTTTCCGAAAAAATATGAAACTTTCCGGACAATTTTTCCACCTCACAATACTAACTTCTGATAGTGATTGATGTATTTAGTAACATTATATTGAAAGAAAATTTCGGACTCATTAGAATTGAGTATGTATTTAATATTTTATTGGTGGAAAAATATGTCGGAAAGTTTCCGGAAAGATTCGTCGGAAAGTTTCCGAAACTTTCCGGAAAGATATGAAACTTTCGGAGGAAAGTTTCCGCCTCACAACACTAATTGTGGCTGCTTCCGGTTGCGATTAAATGGAATAGATAAATAAAGTCCTAGGAATGTATACAATTATAAATATTCTCACAGCCTACACCTGCGAAACTGCTAAAGTGAACAAGTCATGCAGTGTTATGCAAGAACGACGGTTGTGTGTTGTGAGAATTGGCGACACACCAATTCTTCGCGACACACCATTTTTATGCGACACACTGCCGGTCGCTTCGCGACACACCAGGTGTGTCGCGACACACCGGTTGAGAACCCCTGGATTAGATCACGACGATGATCTAATCATGATGACGATGGGGAAGCTGCTGAAGTTCTGAATAATCATTTCAGCTGAGTAAACTTCCCCTCCGAGGACTTTAATATTTGTCCTGGCATGCCCTGCAAAAACGTAACAGCATACATTTACTATCTAGTCCGGGAAGTAAGCGTAACATTGTGCATATTATGAGAACAAGCATAAAATATATATATTTAGAATCAGGAAGGAACCAGGTTGAAGACCTGCTACACCCACATTCTCGAAATTCTAGAAAAAAATTCGATTTTTTTTGCATGGGCGATATGAAGATTGCACTATAGAGATCAATGAACAAATATCAAAAAGATTTAATCTTTAGCCTAAATAAATTGGGCTTTTTGGGTAAAATACAAAGAAACAATATCTGTACATAATAACTATGGTCAAAAATAAAAATATTTTCACAGTAGAATGTCATTTTATTCATTTTTAAATATTTTTTAAACTTAATTTTTACAATTATTTTAATTATTTAAAATTTGCATATGAATCCAGTATAATACAATTGCATATTGTGTGTGTATGCTTTATTGCACTCAAACCATACCATTTTCAAGCATAGACAAGTTTACGGGTGTGTATACCATACATAGGCACGAGACGAACATGCAGACAATCCAAAAGTCACACTACAAAAGCATTAAAATTTTGCAATCCGAGCTTCACATAAGCTTATAATTATGAGGTTAGGTCCAAGTTGAAGTTTATGATTGTTTCCGGTTTATAGTCCTTTACATTGGTAGTCCATTAGGTCTGTCGTATGCCTTAAAATAATATTATAATGTAATATTTAGATGACACTTTTGACACAATATTGGTCGGTATTGAGATGATGATACAGAGACAGATTTGCAAGCAAATATTAATTCGGTAGGCTTTAATTTATTCTGTTTCAGTAATAAAATAAAATAAAATGTCCTATTTACTTGCTTAGAAATCATGTTAATTTGTTGTATTAATCATTTACTTACTAACTGAGCGCATTGCATTGTGGGATGCGGCTGATAACTAGCAGCGCTCTATTGTAGCGATTTCTTGGGCGACCATACGTTTCACATGGACAGGGCCATAGTCTCCACAATTACCTACTGCTGCATCGGAGGATTAATTTAGAACTCTGAAACGATAGTTTAGCCACACACAATAAAATATAAATAAATACTATGAAACGGTTTTGTCGCGTTTCAGTTTAATAAAAAAAAAACAGATGACAATACGCGCTATCAAAAAGTTGACTTGTTTTGAAAACGACTGCTCAATACAAAACAACTAGAACGACTAGAAAACGAGTAATTACTGGGACACGATTTGTTAACATGTAATACAAATGAACCGGAATGCACGTTTCAAACTCAAACAAGTTTGTTTACTATAAATCCATATAGGCCTACACGAAATGGCGATGGAATCACAATTGCTATTTATTTCATAACTGCGAACGCGGCCTCATCACGACCCTCTGAATTCAGATGGTCATGGACTAATCCTAGCAAAATCACTACACGAAATTAGGTCAAATGTATTAGGCCACCGGGACGCCAAAAATATAGTGCAAATAACTTTATTTTATTATTATTCTTAAGAAGTTCGGACACGATGTGGCTGTAGCTAATTGTTGTTACCAGTCTTCATATACTGTAAAAGATAAATATTGTGCTTGTTCGCATAGTTTGCACAATTTTGAAAGTTTCTATTCCCTAGCCAAAGGACTAATCGGGGGGGCCGAAAAATACATACCTTACCTATTTTCACACAGACTATATATATATAACAAGAGGCAACATAATTTTGCGGTGAGCGTGAGATACGATTCATTCAAAGAGTAATCTTTCAGTAAGTAAGTGGGAATAAATTACAATAGGGCTGATATATTATACTGGCGTTAGGCCGTGTATTGACCATTAATTTACTATCTGCGATCGTGTATAGGACTATATGCTATACCGGTACTGGCTTATATATACAAGCGATGGGCCGCGTGTATTTAAGCTTAATTTACTATCGGCGGCCGTGTATAGGCCTATAATATTTATGGTATAGGCCTAAGGGCTGATATATACAGGCGAAAGGTTGTGTAATGTGTAATGTGTATTTAAGGTTAATTTATTATCGGGGGGCCGCCTATGTATGCTATTGTTGCGGAACTAGGGCTGGGCAAAAACCACCAGGAACCGAACCCCAAACCCTAGTCGCTTCCTGGGTGTTGTCCGTCCGTGTAGTCCGGCGTCAACTGGAGATTGACGACTAGCCAGTCAGGCTTAAAACACGTAGGCCTACATTTATTCGACGATCAAAGAAGAACTTCGCAAAGCAGTCCTCAGTCAACTTCTATAGCGCCAGTGTTCGGAGCAAGTTCGGAGCAATGTTCGGAGCTATTCGTGTAGCGCCACTGTCCCAAAACCACTGCACCACTGTTCACAGCAATTGTCAATGCAGAACGCTGAATCGTCGTCGTGTAGATCACCGCTGCCTCGCCAGCGCCCGCAGAAAGTCTGTGAAGCGGGTCAGGTTTCGAACCCGAGTCGGCGTCGTCGAAGACAGGAACTGAACCACTGCGCTCACCTGGTCGGAAGCGTTGGCAGGTCCGGCGTCGAATCCCGTTCGTCGTGGCACAGCGAAGATCACCAGACCTTCCGTCGTCCGCAGGCGTCGGATCCCAGAAGAGCACGACCGCGGGTCAGGAATTGAACCCCAGTCGTCAGCGCTGCACAGCAAAGGTCTCCAAACCTTTCGTCGTCGACAGCGTCGGATCCCAATCGAATACGTCGGTAGCACCGGCGTCGAATCCCAATCGTCGGCGTTGCACAGCGGGGATCACCAGACCTTCCGTCGCGGGTCAGGCTTCGAACCCAGGCGTCGTAGTTGCACAGCGGAGGTCACCAAACCTTTCATCGACAGGCGCTGAATTTCGGTAACGTCGTCGAATCGTCGTGCGCTCTCCAAAGCGTTTTCCTCCAGACGGTCACCCGCCGACTGTACTGCGACTCGATCCCGCAACAGCCGACCGACGCGTCTTTCCACTGTTTCTCGGCAATTCGCTCGATGACTGTTTCCTTCGATGACTGTTTCTCGATGACTGGCGTGCCTACTTGCGCACTCGTATATGAGCATCACGAGGCGTCGCCCATTTCAGGTAGACACTAGGCTGTGTAGACGTTAGGCCACGCCCACACTAGGCTGTGTAGACGTTAGGCCACGCCCATGTAGACACCAATTTCATGTAGACGCTAGGCTGTGTAGACGTTAAGCTCCGCCCACACTAGGCTGTGTAGACGTTAGGCCACGCCCATGTAGACACCAATTTCATGTAGACGCTAGGCTGTGTAGACGCTAAGCTCCGTCCACTAGCCCGTGTAGACGCTAGGCTGTGTAGACGCTAAGCCACGCCCATGTAGACACCAATTCATGTAGACGCGATACTTAGACGGAAACGAGGACAGACACTCGATAAAAATAGAACAAACCCCATGAACCCGATCTCCAACACTATTAAATAACTTGTAAATTACAAATCTCATTGGTCTTCCTAAAGTTCGTCTTTCACCGATTCAGTCATTTCTCAACTCAGCTGCTAGATTGATTGCCCACCTTCCCAAGTAGTCGCCATGCCATTTAGCCTAGGTCCCCGTGGACGGACCGTGCTAGCCCGAGATTTTTGAATCTCTGAAATAGCCACCTTCGGGATTTGAACCGCGGCCCGCACGGTCTTTCACAGAGTGAATTGTGTACAGGGTGCGCCAAAAAAAAGACCCCCTAGGTTTTTGGCCAATATCTTGACCAAAAGTAAGAATTTCCAAATGAAATTTTACAGGCTTATAGACAATTCATATTTACACATTATTGTCAGATTTCATCAAAATATTTCAAACAGAACAAAAGTTACATCACTTTTAGTGAAGCCACCCACCGTTTTTTAACGATTCAAAAACGAAGCACAACAAAAAGTAACAAAAACCAATCTAATTATTCTGGCCAATATCTTGGCCAAAAGTAAGAATATCAAAATGAAATTTCACACGCTTAAAGACAATTCATATCTGCATATGATGGCCGGATTACATAAAAATATTTCAAACAGAACAAAAGTTATACCACTTTTAGGGAGGTCACCCACCGTTTTTTGACGATTCAAAATCGTAACGCAGCAAAAAGTATCAAAAACACGATTTTATTAGTCTCATCTTAACTAATTGGTATCATATAGCATTGATAATACCAGATGATCATTATTATTGCTATTTAAAAGAGAAACAGGGTACCAGCGTAGCTGCGCGTCACTGAGAAGTCACTTAGCAAGATGACAATCAAATTGGTAAATAAGGAATCTGTCAGATTAATCAGTGGTCCATCAAGAACTTTGCAAAGAAACTCAAAAGAAGTTTTGTCACTTGTGGTGGGCACATTGAACACAAGTTGTGAAGCACTACCAAGTTCATTTGACACCAGTTACTTGAAATGAGGCTTAATAAAATCGTGTTTTTGTTACTTTTTGTTGTGTTTCGTTTTTGAATCGTGAAAAAACGGTGGGTGGCCTCACTAAAAGTGGTATAACTTTTGTTGTGTTTGAAACATTTTGATGAAATCTGGCCATAATGTGCAGGTATGAATTGTCTTGAAGCCTGTAAAATTTCATTTCGATATTCTTACTTTTGGCCAAGATATTAGCAAAAAACCTAAAATAAATTGCACTTCGTTTTTGAATCGTCAAAAAACGGTGGGTGACCTCACTAAAAGGGATGCAACTTTTGTTGTGTTTGAAATATTTTGATGAAATCTGGCCATGATGTGTAAGTATGAATTGTCTATAAGCCTGTAAAATTTCATTTGGAAATTCTTACTTTTGGTGAAAATATTGGCAAAAAACCTGGGGGCTTTTTTTGGGCGCACCCTGTACAGACGCGCGGCCTTCGACCTTACCGGTGTAGCCAAGCGAACCAGTAACTGTTAAGCAACACAACTAAACGCTTTCTGTCTTTATATTATAGGCTACTACTTTTCGCTAAGTTTTGTATCGCTCATAAAATTCAACGACCACTCCTGGGTTTTTTTTCACAAGATCTTGAGTTTTTCGATCCGAACTTGGGAAATGGAGTTTTTGGGACGAACTTGGGTTTTGTTTTTTTTTCGAGCCAAAAAAGAGTAATTTTAAAAAATTCCGGAAAATTTGTGACATTTTCTGGAAATTTGTGACATTTCAGGAAGATTTCTGGCAGTCAACACCGAAATCAGCATTAAGTCGGTAATTACACATCAGAGATATTTAGGGAAATAGTACATTGTATGTGTGCGATTTTTATTTTTGTGCAAGATAATATAATAAAAAAAATTATTAAAAAAAATTATTTTTGCAAGTTTCTAAAGCATGTTTTAGAGCTAATTTAATGCTCTTGACATGCAAATTAGTTTGTTTTAATTAAGCTAATTTGTTAAGTAATTATTTTAATTGGGTCATTTTTTCCTTATTTCTTTGGTTGGAATAAAGCTGGAGCAATAATTTTTGTGTCATTTTAGAGCCTGAGACTAGGCCTTTGATAATTATGATGTACCGGTACCGGGTATCAAACTCAATAATTTTTATATTGGAAAATCACCTTAATGCTGGTTTTGGTACGTGCACGGCGCCATATTTATGTCAAATGCCTCAAAAAGATCATCAGAATTTTCGTTTTCGGACGGGAAATTGTGGACATTTTCAGAATATTTGCGTTCGTCAGATTTTTAGGCCGGAAATTCGGAAATTCTGGATATTTTTCGAAAGACTTGTTGAACTTGTGTTTTCTTGGGTTTTTTCGCCCCTCCAACTTGGGTTTTTCATTTTTTAGAGTGGCAACGCTGGGTAAACACGCACACTGCATGCCCGTACTCCAAACAATAATGGTTGCCAACGAATGCACTGAAATAGACCGCAGCGACCTATCGACATTCTATCCACTGCATCCCAGCATGCAAAGCGCTCAGTAAGTGAGTAACCGGCTCACTGCCCACACGCAAGATAATGCTAGTAAGTAATCGAATTAAAGGGCGCTATATCGCCTATATGGTTAGAACAAATATATTATAGTTTACGACTGGTTATAGATATGCAGCACATTACAGTTTGAGAGCAAATAAACCTGCGCTTTGAGAAAGAATTCGGCACTTTCGAAGCCATAAGGGCTGTCCATAAAGTACGTCACGCTATTTTTGACCATTTTAAACCCCCCTCATCCCTGTCACAAACTGTCACAAATCTCAGACCCCCACCCCCTAAAGTACGTCACACTTTCGATTTTTGTGTTAAAATTAACACTTAATTAAAATTTATTCTAAAACACACTTCACTATGAAACTGTAGGCGCCTATTAAAATATAAAATTTCCACTTAAAACAACTATCACATTATTAAAATGACTTTAATAGTAGGCTAGAATAGTTAATTGTCAACAGTTGTCACAGTTATTCATTGAAGCAGTAACTCAATCTAGATTCAATTTGAAAGAATTGCTAAAATTAGACTAGACAATTATATAATACCCATCATTCATCTGCTGCTTTTTCATTTACAATAGGTGAGGTCAAGTTTTAGATAATCTTCCGATTATGCAATCTTTTTACACACGATAAGAAGTAGATTAGCGAAACTTGACCTCACCCAGTGATTAAATAATAAAAAGGAAACAAAACAATTTGACTAAAAAAAGACTAGATTGACAAATTATGTGACAAACTCTTAAAATAAAAATAAAAATTAAATTAGAAATAAAATAAAAATAATAAATGTGTGACGTCACACATAGCCTGGCCCCTCCCCCGTCACAAACTGTCACACATTCTTACCCCCCTCCCCCCTGGAGCGTGACGTACTTTATGGACGGCCCCTAATTTAGTTGATGTTCCGCCTGACGCTTATGAAGCGCTAATATTTAATGGCCCTCAGACTATAATAATTATTATATCCACTAAATTCAATAATTGCTTCACAGGCATTGCACAATCTCTTGTTAGTAAACTACCTGCTACAACTAACTCTTTTATCTCCTGCTTATCTCAAGTTTTCTCAACCCTTCCACACTCTAATAGCATTAATCCCTTCGAGATCTACACCTTGTGGAATAATGAACCTTGCGCATACCATTCGCACTAGGCCTACGCATAGTAAAGGAGTCGATGGAATTGATCCTGCCATAGCCCTATAAACATTGCCTAAAATTACAAATCCGCTATCAGAAATTGTTAACTGCTCGTTGACCACTTGAGTATTCCCGCTGCATTGAAAACTGCTAAGGTTATACCGATTCATAAAAAGGGCCCGAGGTAGGCCTACAATTAATGTTTCTAATTAGCCTACAGACCAATTTCTGTAATCCCATTCTTCGCTAAAATATTTGAAAAATTAAAGTACGCACGTTTAGATAGTTTTTTTAACACTCGAGTGCCCAAGGTATTTTTTGGTACACAAAGGCCCAAGAGGGCGGTCCGCGCGGACCCCAGCGTTTTTTGTGAATATCTTGAGAAGGGATTGGAATATCGTTACAGAATTTAGTTCTATGTGATCCCAAATGAATTTGCAATCGATTGATGTAACTTATAACACAATAGCACCACCTGGTGTAAAATAGGAGTGTAAAATATCGTGATACACATTTTATGCTTGCTTGCGTCATTTACCGAAGGAAGCCTATCGTTTTCATGTTTGTATCTTGAGAAGGGATTGGAATATCGTTACAGAATTTAGTTCTATGTAATCTCAAATGAATTTGCAATCGATTGATGTATCTTATATCACAATAATTTATATTATGAATCTTTATTTAATATAATGTGCGCTGACCATTTATATATTGGCTAGTAACCATACGCATTAGGGTGGTCGCATCTGTAATGGCAAATTTTCAACTTCATTTTTATTCTTTCTCCAACCCACCATTTGGTGCCACTTGGTAAAAGACTGATGCAGCCCCAAAATCATCCCAATAGAAAAATATTTAGGACTAGCACAACGTGTTTGAAGTTTTGGATTTTACGAAATATCATCGTCTTTTTGAGCATAATGATAATTTAGCTACATTTTTGGACCTATGACTAGTTTTAACAGTAATGCTGCATTCTTTTACTCAAGCACGACTGGCAAGTATGCCTGACTTCTACAAGGATGATAATGGTGTGTTATATATTTTTACGAACAATTGACCATCTCAATAGTATTTGACTCGTGACTCCCTGAGAAAGATGGCCATAAACCTTTACTAGAAAGCCAACACATTGCTATGTTCTTTTGATAGGCCTGATTTCTATCTACAGGAATCCTTTGTTACACTAAAGGCTCTTTAATACATGCTTAACTTTAACACAAATTCTGATATAATACGGGCAAGGACCTCAATAATAGCTGAACTAGAGAAAACTACTGATGACACATGTATTTTCGTTTATTGTGGCAATCAGAGCAGAATGACACTGCGCATCACAGATAAAATTTATCAAGAGCTGCTGTAAACAAATGAATTAAAATAGATGTTGAAATTATTGAGATCATAATTTTTATAGATCTAAGAAATTACTTATTAGATCTACCAAATAGAAGTCAAAGAGCAGCTTTTAAACAACTTCCAAAGAGAGCATCATAATTGAGTGCCTGGTGAAGCCTACTCATATTGTTGCCTATTTCATAATATAGAAGTTATCCCATTAAAAGTATAAGCTTACTTTTAGAGTTGAAAACATGAACACAGAGTCAAACAATTGACACAGAAAGTGCTGTTAAGAGTGGACTCAAATTACACTGCCTTTATTAGCTATTGTAAATTCACTACCTATTATAAATTAGCATGAAAGGCGATGGTGTCAAACACGTAGGCTAAGCTATATGCAACGCAAAATCTCTACGTCATGCTCAGCAATGGATCCAGCTAAAATTACAGTAGCCACTAGGACATCTCAGAAGACCAACCAATCCAAGGGAATAAGTATAGCACCCTGAAGACAACACCCATTGCTACACTCTTGGTGGCAGATGAACACCTTCTTTTGGCAACATGCCAGAGATTTCACTTTGAGGGAAGTGTATCGTAAAAACTACACCATAGCTCAAACCCATGCAAAGACCAAATGCAATTTGAATTGTGAGACAGTGTAATAATGCCTCAGGTTGAAAACATTTTAGCCTAAATTTGAGATAAAAATTCGCATATAAAAATGATGGATTTATACTTTTTAATATTACACCAGTTCCTTGTACCCAGTAACCCCATGAACAATGACGGTAGAAAAAGAAATATTTATCAGAAATCAGAACTCATAAAGAATTTTGGTGATTTTGCAGAATAAATTAATTATGTAGGACACAGATGAACCGCACAAATTTTATATTTATCCATAATAATTCTATTACTGTTCCCTTACTGTAACAGTCTAAGAAACAACAAGCTATTATAATCAATCAAAACAAGATAAAACAGGTACTATTTGTGAAGAAATAAGATATGATAGATGTTATCTGTGATGCGGTGTGTTATACAGGTTTTCTAGCCTTTGAGAAATTTTTCTTGAAGTGGCGCTATATAAATTGACGATTATGATTACGATAGCAGTAGCATCATCATGTTTAAGTGTGGACCAACTACAGGTTGTTGAATTGATTCATGGTTTGAAGATTCCTGGTTGACTACAGCCATATAGCTACTTTTGAGCATTATAAGTCTTGCTATTATAAGGGTAAAACTTTGATGGCGTTGTGCTAGTTCTAAATATTTTTATTTTCTCTTACAACTTTTTGTGTGATGTTTCTGGGGTGAATGGAACCAAACGGCGCCTTGGAGAACAGTCAATTCAAACTTTCATTTTTAACGACCACCCTAATACGCATGTATGGCAAATAGCCGCAAATCGTGCGGTACCCTTAGTATATGCTGTGGTTGTGGGGTAGCCTATGGGGCTGGACAATACTCACGCAAAATATACCATTCGATGCCTGTACTGGAAGAGACGATTGTTCGTACTCTTTCAGGTTTGGTGGCGAGCGGTGCTAATTGAGCAGCAGGCTAAATCTTCGGGGGACTTTAGTTGCAGCGTAGCACGTGGGTTATTGTTCAACTTCAATCGCACAGAGAATTAACCCGAAACAATTTTGAATCCTTTCTTGCTGGTTAATTGATCATCGGTTTATAATATTTACATTGTATTCATAACGATTCACTTGTCATAGCCTAATCTATTCTTCGATCCTTCGCTCACTCCAGGCTCTTATCTTCCAAGCCTGTCGTTCGCAACCCATCCCTTCGCCTCCTGCGGCCAATGCTCTCCCGTCAACGATCCTCGGCGAATGATTTCTGCTCTCCTGTCGCGTCCCGTCTTAACCCATTTCTTCCACCTGCCAATCATCCCTCTCTGGACCCTGGGGCAACTGCAGCATCTCCGATTGCCCGCCCATTGCATCTCTCTGTATCTCTCTGTCTGTCTGTCTCTCTCTTTCTCTCTCTTTAATCGGTAATGACTATTAGGCTAAGTGTTCACAGAAATGATCTAGGCCTATGATTATGATGATTAGGCCAACTTTAGTGTCATAAAACAGTACATAGTTATAAACATCGTCGGCGACTCCTCCCTCACTACATCATCACACTTTCTTTAGCTGATGGCACAAGAATTGTGTCAACAGCACGTCGTGTAGGTGACTCTTGAAGGAGAGTTCGTCACGGGTCGACGAGGTTTTTACAAGAGCACAGGCAATACGTCGGACGGCACTAATGTCTTTTCACCGTTATTTCTCGACGTCGCCAGGCTGCGGGCTAACACGAGTCCCTAAGTGATTTAATCTATAACATAAAGCAAAACAAACAAAAACGAGTAATATCTGTGAGACAAGGTTCCCTATAAATCGATCATTCACTCGTTCTTTAAAAAAAATCAAAAGCCTTATGCAGGCATCGTAAGGAAGTACAGTTGAAAACAAACAATGAGCATTTTACAACGCTGGTTCGTTATGATTTTGCGCTATACATAGTCCATCTGCCATAGAGTCGTGCATCCTCTCCCCTTTGTCTATGTAGCCTAGCGTTTCGTTACTTGCTTGGCATAGTCATACAATTGTAACTCGTCGTTTTCTTGTCCTTCGTCGTCATACAATTGTAACTCGTCGTTTTGTTGTCCTTCGTCGTCTAGGTCTGGCGCCTTATAATGAACTTTGTGCGGTTGGGCTGTCTGGATCACGTTGGCTTTGAAAGTCTGTGTATTTAAATCTTTGGCGTGCCATTGTCTCAATACATTTATATGGTAGGTTCTTGGTCCTTTGTCTGTCTCGATCTCGTAGTGGACAGCAGACAATTTTCTCATTACCAGGAGCGGTCCTTGCCATTGATCAAGTAACTTGTTTTCTGTGCTGTGTCTCAGCAGTACCTCTTGACCTGTTTGTAGTGATCTGTTTGGTGGTTTATTGTCGTAAAAGATCCTTTCAGGTGGTCTTCGCCCCTTCCCGTCACCAATGCCTCGATGTCCCGGCCAAATGTCATCATGGGCCATCTGTAAAACCTTTGATCGGTACCCTGTCGGTAGAATTAATTGCTTACGACAACCTCCTCCTCCGTCCTCTGCTTCGTTCGGTTTACCTTTCCGAAACAGAAAGCCGTTGTCGATTAGATATCTGCTGTCTCCCTCCCTCGCTAACTTCCACGATTCGAATAAGGTGGGGTCTTCTTGCTGTGCCCTTTTGAAGTTATCTGATTCGGGTGTCTTCAAAGTGATTCTGTCTTCGGCCTGTGAACGATCAGATATACATTCCTTGGCTCTCGGTCCGTTCGTCGGAGATTTATGACCAGGCGTCGTGTGCGCCCCATTTGCTGCGGTGATTACCTCCTCCTCTTTCTCCTCTTCCTCCTCTTCGTGGGCCGTGTCTTTATGGTTTGCCGGTGTCACGAAATAAAGTCTCCCCCCGAAACAGAGTCTCCCCCTTGCTGATACAGAGTCTCCGGAGGGAGACTCTGTATCGGAACAAAGTCTCCCCCATTGAAATAGACTCTCCGCCTCTACGATACAAAGTCTCCCCCTACTAAAATTCGCCCCCTATATTTCCAGACTTAACGTGTATATTTTCTTAAAGAAATGACTTTGTGTTCATTAGTGAAATTGGACATTAATAAATTTGACGTAATAGGCCCTATGAAAATCTCATGAAGTAAGTTAAATGTGTTGTACTGATGGGCGCAATTGTAGCATAGTAATAGGCCTAGCGTCACTGGATGTCGGACCACTTATGTCAATAAAGCGCAGCGGAGAGATTAGGCTCAAAATTAATAGGCTACCTATGGATCTAATTAATAGTTAGTCTAATTAGATCCATGGGTAGTTTACAAATATATAAACCAGAGGTGCTATAACTAATAACTATGCTACGATTACGTCCATTAGTATAATACATTTAAGCTTATCGATCTGCACGTTAGTAGGCCTGGGTTATTAAATTGTCTCGTCGTGGAGCTTCCATATAAGAAAGGACTATTTTCATCAATCCAACCTCAATTTAAGCAAGAATTACCTCCATCAATACATGCTATTTTAGCAAGAACTCTTTGTAATATAAATATCATTGTAGCGTTCTAAATTATTCACCATTGAATGGATTGACGAAAAGAATTCCTGCTAAATAGAAGACGGATTGGTGAAAGTATTTTCACTTAAATAGGAATGCGAACGATGAATAGATTCTTGCACCAATTGGAGCTGGCTTGATGAAAAACAATTGCTTTTTATATGTAAATTGAATAGATCGATCAAAAAAGCAATTATTGCTCAAATAGAAGCTTGACTGATGAAACGTAGGGCTATTCAATTTATTCATGCCAATGTAGAAGTGTAATTCATGAAAATAGGCCTAATAATGCTAAAGCAATAGATTATCGAACATTTTTTTATTTATCAGCTTCTATTTTACCTTTTTACCGATAATAATTTCCAGACGCCAAAGCTCAGTTTAACCATCGGGATACCATGGGGTAGTATTACCCCCAAAGGCTTAAAAAGTCAAATTTGTTTTTATAGAATAAAATTTTGACGTTTTAGGTAGCTGTAGAGTGTAGACTGTAGAGGCTTGCTTCATTGGCACACATTGTGAGGTAAAACTTTTGATGATGCCCCCTACCGTTCAAAAGTTACACCCGATATACCCAAGGTACCAGGGGGGGTGGATAATAATTAGATAATCATCTAAATCTTATCCGTCATTTATTATGAAGAGAAATAAATTATGCCATTGTATAGAGGGAATGTGAGGGTACATTTCCAAATTTACCATGCTAACCAATTTGTGTTTTGATAACCTGAAGTGTTAAAAATAAATTAAAATATGTTAAAATAGGTGAAATTTTTATAAAATTAGCATGCTTATTCGACTATAGCCGTAGTATAACGCATCAAATAATTTTTAAAGTGCAATAAATTATGCCATTATATAGAGGGAATGAAGGGCTAATTTCATGCTAATTAATTTGTCTTTTGATAACAGGATGCAAGTTTACTAAAAATAAATACAAATAATGTCAAATTTTTTTTATTAGGCCTAGAACGCAAATTATCGATATTTCTGTGTAAACGTTTGTCATCGGCTAAAATGGACTTAGGGCCTATATTAACTGAAACAACTATTGAAGATATATACATACATACATACATACATACATACATACATACATACATACATACATACATACATACATACGTAACATACATACATACATACATACATACATACATACATACATACATACATACATACATACATACATACATACATACATACATACATACATACATACATACATACATACATACATACATACGTACATACATATGCTGTGAACAATAAAACCTTTAAATTTCATTTGATATACATGTGTTTTTGTCATTGGGGCAAAAGGCCCACCGATGGGCATCTTGCCCGGTTGCCCCATGCATGGGGCAAGATGCCCATTTTAAGGTGATGTATTTTTTGTGTCGAAATATTCATAAATGAAAAGATATTATATTGTCGCTTGGTGATTATAATTAGGAGGCATACAGTATCTGCCACACTCATTTATTTTCTATTCATTCAATTTTTCATGCCTGAATATTCAAATATTCGTTAGCACGGGCGTCTTGCCCCGCTCTCCCCTATGTTGTTGATGAAAACAGTGCTTAGTCAGATATAAAGTTGATGGATGAAAAGAATTCTTCATTAAATCAAACCTGGATTGATTATTTAGAGCATTTCGCGATTAAATCATGAGAATAATTCTTGACGAATTAGAAGCTGGATTGAAGAAAATAATTCTTGATGACACAGCAGTTGGATTTATGGACAATTCTTGATGATATAGCAGTTGGATTTATGGACAGAATTTGGACTAACCAATAATAATAATAATATGACCATACACCCTGCTTTGAATGACTTCCACTCCCCAACGGGCAAAGTTATTGTCTGCGTCTGCTCTTTGTCTATTCGCTGCTTGAAATAGTTTATCTTAAAATCTTTTCCCCCGGTGTCTATGCACCGAGATCGCCTCTGAATAGTTCGTACGGCGAAGAGCGCTTTATAAATGTCTAGATACGAAACGATATTCATTATTCATAATTATTTTCATTATTTTTTCTTATTTTGCGGTGATCCATTCATATTATCATCATTTTTATGATTATTGTGATTCCTCTTAAACACGCGCCGTGATATAACGGTGAAACAGCGTCTTAATTTTGCGGGAGTAATTACCACATCGAATTTTAAAATATCCGTATCTCGGTTATTAAAGTAAATTGTGAGATGAAAACAGTCGCGTTGAACTACAAATTCATAAGAGTACGTTTTGCAAATTGTTTCAAAAGAATATTCAAAAAGATGGACAAACTTTCAGACATATTTTAGTATAGATAAATATGATGCGACTGTATCAAATCGCGCGTTGAAATAAAGTCTCCCCGGGGGAGACTTTGTTTCGACAGGGGGTGAAATATTCTCTCCCCCCGGAGACTTTATTTCAGAATAAAGTCTCCGGGGGGCGAATCTATTCTGAAACAGATCCTCCGGGGGGAGAATCTGTTTCGAAATAGAGTCTCCGGGGGGAGACTTTTAGGGGGGAGACTCTGTCACGCGATACCGGCCTAGCCCCTTCATTAGAGATGGCGCCTCCCAACTCATCACCTGCCTTTTCATCGTAGCATCGGTTACTGAAATCCTCTGGTCGATCATCTGGATAATCTTTGACGGTATATCCGGCTACGGGGCATCTGTTGCTTGTTGAAGGCGTTTGAAGTGACTGACCAGGGGTGCTTATCAATTCTCCCGAGGAGTCGTTAATTGGTCTGAAGTCGGTGGTCGGGCCACCGTCTCCCGTTCCATCGGTCACCGAAGACCTCCCGTTGATCGGCTGGAGCGTTTGAGAGGGTTTTATGACCCCGGTGCTTTGTCGATTAGGCGGTGGGTCATTTTCTGGTAGTCGCCTTTCGTCAGGTGCGATTAAATGACTCTGTCCATCTCGGTCGTCAACTTTGTTGATATCATTAGTGTCTTTTAAGTCCGATTCTATTCCTCCTTTCAAAGTCGTTCGCCCGCAAGGCGTCGCTAAAATCCCGCTCTTCACCTGTCGTCCGTCGGGCGTCTGTGTACCTCTCCCAGCTGCTTGCAGTTTACCGAGCGCTTTGATCGTGTCAGCTGTCTGCTTGTCTCTCTGACTGTCACTGTCTATCTTACCGTCATAGTCACGCCGTCTAGCAGTCGGTCCGTAGTCTTGTCTCCTAGTGGCTATGTAGGCCTGGGAAATGTCATTAGACGTATCAGCAGTACGGGGGCTAACAGTATCGATCAAGTCAGTGTTATTTGCAAATACATCGTGGCCAATTAGCATGTCTACCTGGAGGTCCTTCACCACCCCTGCTTTGATCCTTACAATACGGTCTGTGCCAAATTGTGGGGAGCTGATTTCAAGTTCACAAGTCGAAATGCATTTTAACAGCCCAAAAGCACATTGCACGGTTATGGGATCCCTCATGGCAGACGAGTTATCTCTCACAAGATCAGAATTAACCAGCGTAACCTGGGCCCCTGTGTCCCTCAGAGCGTCAACGGGACGATTGTTCACAAACAATGGCACAATAAATCGTTTCTGGTAATCTACAACTCTCTCTAGATTCGAACCCGGTTTTACGAACTTAATTTGTGCATGTCCCTGTTTTTGTGGCCATGACTTGTTGTGATTTCGGTTATGGGCCTGAGATCCATTATCTGCTCGATTACCATACCCAGACTGCATTGGTCTTGCACTCGTATCTCGCGGTCTATCATTGGTGCTATTTGCAAATGCCCCTTGGTTCATGCCAGTGGGCTTCCTTTCCCAAGGGTTTACGTTGTGATCAGAATTGAGCGCTCTGAACCTGTTGTTCTGTTTCTGATCACCCTGGTTCGATTTGCGCCCTTCCATTGTGCATTCAAAGTGCAAATCTGCAAATTCAGCGACTTGAGCAGCCCTTTTGGGCTTTCTTGCTTCAATAAAATAGCGACAATCACTCGCAAGAGAGTCTCTTAATCTCTCCATGATAATGTCGTCCCTTAAGGATTCAAAATCAGCTATCTCTTTGCATTCAAGATAATAATCAAACACATCGTTTAACTGACCCAAGAATTGCACGTAAGACTGTTTCCCTGCCCTATGCATGGATTTAAACTTATCTAAATAATGTTTGGCATTCAATCTACATGCTTCGAGAAGTGCACGTTTTGTTTCCCTGTAGTTGGAACAAGTGTCAAAGGAAAGTCTATTATAGTGCACTCTCATTGTCGAGTTAAGCAAAGCCGGAAGTAGCTTAGCCCACTTGTTTTCCTCAATGCCCTGAAGAATGGCAATTTTCTCGAATGAGTGGAAAAAAGACACTATATCTTCGCCTTCGTGCATAGTTGGTAGCTTGGAATAAACCGACGGACCGACGTGGTCACCAACAGAAAATGAAGGGCTTGGCTGTAGTAAACCCAAGTTCGCTTTCTCTCGCAAGAGGGCCAATTCCGCCGCCATCTTTTCTTTTTCCGCATACAACCGCCTCTCTTCCGCCTGAACTAGTTCAAGCTTCATCTGGCTTTCGCTCACGCTAGCCTGGTCTGCATCTTCATATTCATCCAATCCATCGTCACCACCTGATGCATCGTCATTTGCCTTCAACCTTTGGATCATGGCCTTTTTATCTAGGCCTTCACAATCTATGCCTCTCTGTCTACACTCCTCCTGCAGCTCTGCTTTCTTCATTCTCTCAAACATTTTAAGCAGAAGAACCAAAGCACAACAATAAAACGAGTTCAAAAACACAAGAAGTTCAATTGACCTTCAAAACGCTACTACACAAAACACTAAACTCAAAGCAGTCTTTCTCACAGAACGGGTTATTTTCAATCACCCCTTTCGTTCATCAATAACAAACACAACAAGTTCATCAGTTAGCATGCAGACTCCGCTCGCAATAAAATGAGCTCCGGAGCGCTTCACAGCAATCAGTAGTTAGCACCTTTCGTGCTTTACAACCACATTCTCCAATAAATCAATTACTGACTCTGCAGTACAAACAATTCTCCCGCAAACACCATTCAGACTACAAACATTAACAGCACCAAGTGACTATGAGCAGTCAAACAAAATGGCTCGTGCTCACCAGGTGTCTCTCCAGGTGTCTTGGATGTGTCGTTCTCTTCGATTTCTCTGCACGACTGCAGCATGGAAAGATCTCCCAGAGCTCCAAGTTGTCCCGCGTCACTTGATGTCCCGTCCGGATCCTTCGTTCCGGCGATCGTCCGAATCCTTTGTCCGTTGATCGTCCGAATCCTTTGCCCGTTGTAGGTTTCGCCAGGTCCGGTCTGTACTGCGTCAGTCGTTGTCCTCCTGTCACCAATCTCTCCGGACGTGTAGTTCCAAAGAATCCGCCGCGTCCAATGAGATCAGTCCTCGTTGAGTCCGACTGAAACGTCCGCCGTCAAACGTCGCTTTCTCGTCTGCTTCTCCGTTTGTCTGGAATCGTTGTTCCGCTTCGTCTCTTTGTCAATCGTTGCTGTCGTCGCACAAAGTCTCTGCTCCGTTAAAAATTGTCTGAGATAAGCAGCGTCGAAGTTCTGCTTTCTCGAACAAAATCCCAGCTGGCACAATGTACTGGAAGAGACGATTGTTCGTACTCTTTCAGGTTTGGTGGCGAGCGGTGCTAATTGAGCAGCAGGCTAAATCTTCGGGGGACTTTAGTTGCAGCGTAGCACGTGGGTTATTGTTCAACTTCAATCGCACAGAGAATTAACCCGAAACAATTTTGAATCCTTTCTTGCTGGTTAATTGATCATCGGTTTATAATATTTACATTGTATTCATAACGATTCACTTGTCATAGCCTAATCTATTCTTCGATCCTTCGCTCACTCCAGGCTCTTATCTTCCAAGCCTGTCGTTCGCAACCCATCCCTTCGCCTCCTGCGGCCAATGCTCTCCCGTCAACGATCCTCGGCGAATGATTTCTGCTCTCCTGTCGCGTCCCGTCTTAACCCATTTCTTCCACCTGCCAATCATCCCTCTCTGGACCCTGGGGCAACTGCAGCATCTCCGATTGCCCGCCCATTGCATCTCTCTGTATCTCTCTGTCTGTCTGTCTCTCTCTTTCTCTCTCTTTAATCGGTAATGACTATTAGGCTAAGTGTTCACAGAAATGATCTAGGCCTATGATTATGATGATTAGGCCAACTTTAGTGTCATAAAACAGTACATAGTTATAAACATCGTCGGCGACTCCTCCCTCACTACAATGCCCAAATGGTTGCTCTAGGAATACCTAAAAGTATTTTTGCAGATCCATAACCGTTAAAAAGTTGTCCTGGAAAAACGGGCCTGGGGTCCGGTTGGACCCCCCCTTGGGCATTCGAGGGTTAAAATCAAAATAGAAAGTACTATTTCAGTCTCAGCATGGATTCCAATTTCCAACAGGGTCATTCTACCTACATGCCCCTTCTAAGCATAGCCTGCAAGAAAAAAATCTCTAATGCAATTGAAAATAATGAATACTCCCTTGGTATCTTCCTGATGTAGCTAAAGCCTTTGCAAGGGCGGATACAGAAATTTTCGAAGGGGGAGGCCAAAATTTAGGGTCTTGTGTGGGACAGGGGAAAATTTTCGTTGTGCCGCCGAAAACACTGATGACCTTTTTTTTAGTCCTCGACCAATTTTCTGGGAAAAAGATACCATTTCATCCGCCGAAAAAACTGATGACCTTTTTTGTGTTTTTTTTGTTTTCAATCAATTCACCCGCCGCTAAGTCGACGGGGGGGGCACGTCCCGTACGATTTTGTAAATGGGGGGTCTGATGTCCTCTTTTTCTCTCCCACTACATTTATTTAATGGCTTATTGAAACCAAATGGGGGGGCCCACATCTCATGCAATTTTTAAATGGGGGTCATGGCCGGATTGGCCCCCCTTGGATCCGCCCCTGAGCCTTTGATTCTGTATATCATCATATTTTGATCAAAAAACTTTATAACTATGGAATTAGAGGGACACAATTACAATGGTTTGTTGGCTATCTTGAAAATCGTTTTCAACTGCATATTCTCTGTTAATAATTGTAATTCTGATCTACAACTCATTTCTCACGGTGTCCCTCAAGGATCTAATCTTGGACCTCTTTTATTTTTAATCTACACCGTGAGGCATAAAAAACAAAGCCCCTAGAAAAATTGTTAAAATCTTAACAATATTAAAGCAATGTCAATGAAATTCAGGAAAATTATAGCTAAATAGCAGGCAATGTAAAAAGATTATCAGTTTGTACTCAAACTGTCCGCCTTTAGCTTCTTCGCATGCGCGAAGTCGCTTGCGCCATTAACGCAACGCCTAGTCAATAAATTCGCTGTTCAAGCAAGATCGTTCCAAGCTTTCATGCACGATTCGCTTACGAAGATCTTCAACATCACGGACCTTTGTTTTGTACACCATTTCCTGCGTTCCCCGTATTTTATAATCGACGGGATTCTCATGGGCTGTTAGAGGCCATAGTGTAGGAATTATGAAGTCAGGAGTTTCATTCGTCAGAAGTGCAACCGTTTCTCGAGCTCTGTGCGCTAGAGTAACAAAGTAAGATCCTCGGTGGTCGAGTTGGGTTGGTAGCCCGCTCGCCGCGCCGGCGGCCCGGGTTCGATTCCCGGTCGGTCAGAGATTAATTTCTCGGATCTTTACTGCGGGTGGCTCGGTCGCAATATAAACGTGGAGTAGCGGTGGTGAAGGATATCACCCTCAGGGTCGAAGCCATAACACAGCCGCTATATAAATTTGCGATTACATTTACATTTACCTATTGCTTGCTGGAAAATGCAAAATTCAGAGTTCTCGAGTTTCAGGTAGAATGCCTTCCATGAGTAAAACATCTCTGTAGTGTTGGCCGTTGATTTTTACCCCCGGTATAACAAAGTGAATTCACGTGCGCCCCACAGAAGAAACATTGACTGGGATTTGCTAAACGTCGGACGTGTGCGTAAAAGGCGGTCGGCTGCAATATCTCTCATTCCAGCAACATGGCCCGTAACATCCCAGATCTGAATCCCGTCGATTATAAAATATGGGGATGCATGCAGGAAATGGTGTACAAAACAAAAGTCCGTGATGTTGAAGGTTCTTCATAAGCGAATCGTGCAAGCTTGGAACGATCTTGACCAGCGATTTATTGACTCGGCGGTGCGTGTATGGCGCAAGCGACTTCGCGCATGCGCAGAAGCGAAAGGCGGACTGTTTGACATATATCGGACCCTATGAGTGTAATATTTCAAACACAAAATAGGGCTGCCAACCGTCCCAGATTCGCCGGGACAGTCCCGGAATCGGCCCTGTGCGTCCCGTGTCCCGGATTGATCTCAAATTGTCCCGGAATTTGTTGTAGAGATTCACTTCACACAAAGTTCTTATTTTGCACACTATAATTCGGCAAGTGGCACGATTATTTTAGTTCTGCGATCATTTAGACATAGCGTTGTTGGTTGAGCATTGAATGTCGGACATCGATAGATTAAAATCTACAAAACATTTTACAAACCACTGACACTCAATAGCATATTGTGTCCTATGTAGGCCTACTGTCAGTCCATTCTAATGCTGTTGAGAGATCTGATGACGTCGTGCAGATTTCAGCAACTTTGTGCCTCGACCCCAAGATAGTGTTCTGGAACTACTTAAAACTTGGCAGATTATGGCCTATGAGCTCAAGATAAGTTCTACTGGCGGTCTAAAAACCTTTATTATGTAATAAATGGAGTATCAATGAAGTAATCTGCATGCATGGCGTACAAGTGTACAAGATTATATAATAGGCTATAGGTCTACCTATGAACTTTGCTCATGCTGATAAGTCTGATTGCTCTGGCAGGTCTGGATAGCTGTATATTAACCCTCGGGCTACCAAAAGGGGGGGTGGTTGCCACCCCCTCTAGGTTTTCCCAAATCAAACTTGTTCCGTTTGGAATAAAATTGTGACCTCTTAGGTAGCTGTAGAGGGTTCATTGGCACACATTTTGAGCTAAAAAAGTATGATATACCATACCATTCAAAAGTTATACCCGATATACCCAAGTCACCAGGGTATACCACCACCCCCCTTAGATTAACGTCTATAATTTTTGCACCCTTTCATATTAAGAGACACAGATTATACCATTCTATAGATGGAATGTTGGGCTACATTTCCATGCTCAATGAGTTATCTTTTGACAACCGGAAGTGCTCAAAAAAAATTAAAATGTATATATAGGTGTTTTATTTTCATAAACGTTTCATGGTTTTTTTATTATAACTTATTCATAATTTATTTTTTAATAGAAATAAATTATGCCATTCTGTAGAGGGCATTTAGGGCTATTTTCTAATACTAAATAAATTGTCTTTTGATGACCGGAAGTGCTCAAAATAAATTAAAATGTGTAAACATGTTGGGTTTTTTTTACAACGCAAGCCGATATGTCTGCGTAAACGTTTTTCAACAGCTATAACATTTTGTTGTTGTTTTGATTGAACATAAAACAGACTTATTGCTTGTTTTTATAGATGAACATTGGACTTTATTATATGTAAACTATTTTTTATATATAAATAATGTCTAAAACACACATAATCTAATATATTCCCTATGCGTAAGTATACGTTTTGTGGAATCGACAGGTACTCATGGTAAAAAATTCATAATTTCGAGGTGCATTCATATTTTCTAAACCTAAATATACCATTTTGTGCAGAACTGAATGCTGAATCCAACGGTGTATTACAAGTTATGATATCTCAAACCAAACCCAAAATCCATGGGTGGTGGTAACCACCACCCATTGGTAGTCAGTGTTACAAAAAAGCTTGGTAGCCTGAGTGTTAAAGAGCCATCTTCTTGAAGTTGCTTCCAATCTTAAATTTGGGCCAATTGTCCTTTGACAATTTATCTGCAGAATTAATAACGAGTATTTTTTGTAGATTGTAGGCTAAATTCTCTACTGGCTGACCCAACATTTGTTACATGATGCACTTATGTGGACAGTGTAAATTTTTAATGTCATACCAAGACTTAGTGACGGTGGGCGTCCCGGAATGGCAAACTAAAAAGTTGGCAGCCCTAACACAAAATCAACCAGGCACTACAAGATGTGGACCTTTGTCCATTTATAATCTAATTAAATGTAAAAATTGCAACTAATAAGCAACTTCTTACGAGTCGACCTATTACCCTATCGGCTCCCTCAAAGAAATATTTACCTAACAGTTTAATCTACAGAGAAACATGAATAAAACAAGACATTTGCGTCCGATTACAATTTGAACGTAGTCTGATAACTCATGCAAGTCTTTTCAATTCGCATAAGGCATTTTAATTAAGCCTATCTACACACATAGACAATAATATTGTTCCTGTTAATTATCTCGTACACACATCGCTCGAACGCGCAAACTGTAGGTAGGATAGATCAGAGCCGATTCAAAGTACTAATCAAACTTCTTATAGATCTATAATTATGATTGGTGGTCACTGATGGGTGGGCTGTGGGTGCGTGGATTGTCAGTTTAGTCATGTTTACCAAGAAATTGACCGCACCGTTGATCTCGATACCTCTCATTCTCCAAGTCAGCATGTTATCCAATGAACTACCCCCTAACGAACAATCAACCAGATTGCCCTCATCACAATTTGAGCAGTTTACAAGACTTTCGCTATTTCGTATTTAACGATATAAAATAATATTTATACAAATTCTTTCAAAAGCTAACGCCAGCTGTAGACCTGAGTAAGAAAAAGAGCAACAGAACATTTACGGGTAGGTGCGCATGCGCAACATCGAAAGTCAGTCTCGTAAACCAATAAGACTCAGAAAGCTGGGTCGGAGGCGTGGTTTGAGCAGTTGTCAGGTGGCCATTTGTTGATGCTAAACGTTATAGCCAAATTTTGTCACATTCAATTAGGTGGCAAAATTTACCAGAACCCTCTAATATCATATTTTAGGGTATAACCTATCACGCGGTACACATGGCTGCAAGAAATGGTCAGGTCAGCTTATGAAAACTCGGTCGTTCATGGCGAATTTTAACTTTGAAAATAGGTTATTTGAGACCAAGATTCAAAGCGGAATTCTTACACAACATGCGCCATAAGTCATTTTTCCTCCACTAATCATTTGAATTCAACATGTTTAATTGTAGATATTGAAAGTAGACATATTTTTAAATAATAGTCATTTTTCCTCCACTAATCATTTGAATTCAACATGTTTAATTGTAGATATTGAAAGTAGACATATTTTTAAATAATAGCCTAATACACTATAAAACAAGTTTCCATATTTTTGACCCCTCTCGCCGGTTTTGCCTTCTATCTCTCTATCTAGATCCCGACAAACGACGGGAAACGAGCGCCTTTGTCACAAATAAACTTAGTCCAAATTTCGATAAAACCAACTACATCCTCCTCAGATCCCATAAGAACAAATATCCCAATGAACTTCCTATTCTACTTATTGAAGGGACTCCTATCACCCAAGTGACATCCACAAAATTTTGTTGCGAATACATTGACCAGCATCTATGGAATTGGAAGGAGCACATCAATCATATCTTTAGCAAAATTGCTAAGACTGTTTTTGTGCCATTTTGCTCATCTTAACCGATTTCTATCTCTATCCGGTCTATGCTATACTATTCCCTTATTTATCTTTATTTAACCTACTGTTATTTAATCTATACGTCCACTTACAAATCTAATTTTGTCAGACTATATATAGTCGCCTTTCAAAAAGATGCAATCCGTTTATAGCTAATATTCCTCGCCAAGCCCACACAGCTCGATCTGTACGTAATTCAAGAAATTTTGATGATTAAAATTCGATCAAATTAAGATAAGTTAAGATAAGAATATTCTTTAATATACCAATTGCTATCCGCATTTTGGTGTACATGAACATACAAGGTATAATAAACAAACGTACATCATTTCTATAGTCAATCAAAGTAGTTATGTGAGTGGTGGTTCTGGCGCAGTCACCTGATCAGTGACGTCATCAAGGTCAAGGTCTTTTAATTAGAGCACATTAATTAGGGCATTTTAATTAAGTCATGTTAATTAGGTTGTTTTTTATTGGGACAGGTTAATTAGCTAAATTAATTAGGTCATAACAATTATATTAACTTAATTAATAATGATTAGAATTTATTAAATAGAGCAATTTTTGAACCCTAGTTAGCAGCGCATAAGCCCCACTCCGACCGGAAATGACTCATCCGAAGCACCGCTAGCCATTCTGTGTGCTGCACTGGCTCCCACCGCTCGGCATCCCCCGCACAATATTGCATCACACATCAAATTCTCTATCTCGGCATCATTCCACATCGCCATCCCAAGCATAACTCATTAAAATCTGCATTCTCTATTTCTCTACAGCAGCAAACCTCACCCTCCAAACCTCCATTCCACCTCTCCACACATGCAAATTTGCATCATATACATAAGAATCAACCAAACAGGGAGCGGCAAACCCTAGAGTCAGACCAATCAGGAAGCCAGAAACCTAGGTATGGCCTAACTCTCCCTCAACAGCCTTCGACGTCACCCTCCAACCCTCCATTCCACCCCTCCCCAAGCACAAATATTCATTTTACACATAAGCTGACCAATCCGGAAGCGAAAAACATAGAGAGGGACCAATCAGGAGTCGTGAAGCCCTACGTACCGCCTCTCTCTCTCCCCATCCACAGCCTTCCACCTCTTCCTCCAACCATCCATTCCACCCCTCCGCACACACGAATTTGATTTATGCACATTAGTGATAACCAAGAAGTAAGCCTCAAACTATAGCCACGAACCAATCAGGAGACGAGAATTTCAGTATATGCAACAAAAATATGTCAATTATTCACTATTTTATTCTAGAATACGCTTAAATAAGCCATATCTACACTCAAATTATCCAAACACATAGCATTTATTCTGTATTTCCGACAAAACTGTGCAAACTAGGGAAGACAATCTTCATTTCCTTCTGCATTTCTTGTGCGGCTGAGCGTAATGAACATAGCATCAATCAACCTTGCAATGCCAATATCACGACCTTTTCTAACTTTCATGCACACACAAAGTTAAAAACCGAAGAATCGCTCAACCAGGCATTCCAAATATGGGTCCATTTCACGCACACACAAACTTAAAAATCGAAGAATCGCTCAACCGTTCATTCCAAATATGGATCTCCTTCTACATTTCAAGCACACGCAAACTCAAAAACTGAAGAAACAAGCAGCCTTAATTTGCCAATATAGTGCCCTTTTCTACGTTTCATACACGATCAAACTCAAAAACCGAAGAATCACTCATCCTTCCCTTCCCAATATGATTACCTTTCTAACTTTCATGCAAGCACAAACTTAAAACCGACGAAACGATCAACCTTCCTTTCTCATTATGGAGCCCTTTCTATATTTTACGCACATACAAACTCAAAAAACCGAAGAATAGATCAACCCTCCAGTTCAAAAATGGTGCCCTTTCTACATTTCACGCACACACAAACTCAAAAATCGGGCAATCTTCCAGTCCCAATGTGGTGTCCTTTATACATTTCATACACGATAAAAACTCAAGAACCGAAGAATCACCCAACCTTTCTTTTTCAATATGATGCCTTTACTGCATTTCATACACGGTCAAACTCAAAAACTGACAAATCAATCAATCTTCCAATCTCAACATGGATCTCTTTCTACATTTCATATACGCGCAAACTCAAAAATTGAAGAATCGCTCAACCTTCCATTCCCCACAATGTTTCCCTTTGTGCATTTCATGCACGGTCAAACTCAAAAATCAAAGAATCTCTCAGCCTTTCATTCCCAATATGGAGCAATCTGTGCATTTCAGGCACGGTCAAACTCAAAAACAGAAGAATCGCTCAGCCTTCCAGTCCCAATATGGTGACCTTAGTACACTTCATACATTATCAAACTCAAAAACCGAAGAATCGATCAACCATACAATTTCAATATGGTGCACCTTCTGCATTTCATGCACGGTCAAACTCAAAAACCGAAGAACCAATCAATCTACCTTTCGAAGTATGATGCCCTTTCTAACTTTCACGCGCACACAAGCGCAAAAACCAGGAAAATCGTTCAAACTTCTGATCCCAAGCTGGTACTCACGCAACATTTCTTGCGCACATAAGACCAAACATCATGCACATTGCACACACGCAACTTTCCCGCCAAAGGTGTCGCACAATCGATCTTTCTCGCACGCTAATCCCAAATCTCACAAAAGCGCCCAACTTTACAGTCCAAATGTCGTACACACACAAACTTTCTTGTGTGGCTAAATCCAAGTGTCACGAATAAACGTAACATTCCAATCCAAATATTGCACACATGCAGACTTTCTCATATGCATAAGGCCAAGTAACATAGAGGCAGGCAACTTTCCAACCCAAATATCGCACACGCACACACCCATATACGCACAAACACACACATACAAGCACACACACGCACCCACACACAACCTTGTTTCCAAGATGGTACGCACAACCTTTCTCACTTGTATACATGGGCGCCCGCAGAAATTTTAGCAGGGGGGGCAAAAATTTTAAGTTGGCCACGGTTAAATTTCCTAGTCGCAAAAGCTTACAAATTGCAAAGCTAGAAAGTGAGAATATGGGTATTTTTCAAAGAGGTTTCTTTCTTAATGCACATTTCTCAGTTTCATTTGGTGTAGGCTTATCATTTTCAATATGAATAGTTTTCTTAGAGCGAAGAAATTTATTAAAAATCAAAAGTAGAATGTTAAAAAGTAGATTTTTGAATGGGGCGCTATATAATGAATGAATGAATAAATGAACGAAAAACAGGTATCAGTTTTAAAGGGGCAAGTGCTCCATCAAGTTACTTCTATATTTTAATCGTAATTTCTAAACTTCTAAAGTGCCACTCCAAAGTCGATTGTAGGGCACCAGCTTATTCAGAAGCGCTGCATCGAGTCATCAGGCTGTTCAAAGGGCAGTCAAGAAATAGGTCCGAGTCCTGTATCCAGTGGGTCAGATGTTATTGCAGGTGTCGTTTAGGAAGGTGGAGGATCCCCGAGGATCAGAATAATGGGGTATCAAGTCTTTTGAACAGAGGAGACGTTGGTTTTGAGAGAAAATCTCGAGGCGTGATAGCCAGAGTCAATTATCCAAGTTTCTCTACAGCTTGACCTACCTAAATTCTGTACTAGCTGTCAGCATGCAAAATGGGCAAAATGCAGCCCGACTTAAAGCAGACTTGATTCCATATATAACGCTGGTGAATATGTAGATCTCCATTACTTATTTTCAATGGGCTGTTGATAAATTTCAAATTTTATCATTGTGTAATTTATTGATAATTAGTTTTTGCGTAGTTGTGAAAAATTGCATTAGCCTACAGCGAGATTCCAGACAAGTAGGCCATAATCGATAGGGATTCTATATGTATGGGCACCCACAGGAGGGTTAAAAGTCATTGTTTTTTTTACCGTTTTCAGCAAGAGCTTGAAAAAATGCAAGGCAGAAAATTAATAGCTTCTTTATTTCTAAAGAGATTTCATTACTTGAATTTCTGACTTTCACTGAAATGTATCATTAGTAACATTAGTTCTTCAATGGGAAGACATTTCTTAAACCCCAAAAGTAGTAGTTAGAAAAATAAGTTTCAATTTTCCAGGGGGGGGCAAGTGCCCTTCCTTGCCCCTATGTGCGGGCGCCCATGCTTGTATAAGTCCAAATAATACAGACACAGGCAACTTTTTGCTTCCAATAGGACGTACATTCTATCATTCTTAGCCGGCTAAAAGTAGAAAGTACAGGGCCACTATACCTTTCCTTAATCAAATGGAAACCTTTCTTAAATATTAGTACATTTTGTTAAATATATGCTACGTGCGGTGGCAGCCTCGAGATGTATGGCGGCGGCGGCGGCGACCCGGACCCCACGAACGACTTCGACTCCGAAGTGGAGAAGGAAAGGCATGCGGTCCCAATTAGATCAAGCTTTGGCTCGTAGAAGTTAAAGCCGAATATGCGATGGCACAGATATTTCAATAAATTCCTTCACCCGCAACTCGCACGAGTCTTTAACTTCATACGAGTCAAAGCAGGATCGATTGGGAACGCATACCTCCACCGTCGCCAGCTAACTAGATGTGTCACCCGGCGTTGCCCGGGAAATTTCTGGTTTTCAACATTAGGCCTACTCTGGGGTACACAGCGTTGACCGCAAAATTTCTGGTTTTCGGTAACCCTCCACCCGACCCCGCTTCACCAAAAACCCCAAACATGACCCTTCCCTGAGGGGCGGGTGTGTGTGCTGACTGTGGCCTAAAACTGTAACGCCCAGCTCACTCACCAGAGGGCCACCTATCTGCCTATTTTCCACTCCACTTTCAATTACCAGGGCCTTGGGAGAAATAGCCTCAGTGACTCCCCTGTGAAAGCTTGCGCACTGTTGTGTAGGACTAAACACAGTGAACCTATGGTCAAAAGGAACAGAAGAACTAGATTGTATGGGCCTCGGTTGGCTCACCAGGGTTTCTGATGTAACATAGCTCTCTTTCCTCGGGTATTTCCATATTGAACTAGGGATCAAAGCCTTTTCGCTTTCCCTCATTTCCACCAGGACCGATTCGGGACATATCTCAGCGGCTCCCTTTAGGGTAGCGACAGCACCAATACTCAGGTACTCATCTGGTGGATTCGAATCCCAAACAACAGGTTTGTCTGAAGAAATACCCGTAGTGAACTCTTCTATCCAATAGCCTAATTGCTCTATCTTTCTGGACTGCTGCTCTAATACTCTCTCAGTATTATCCTCCATTTCCTCATATCGTTTCTGAGTAATTTCGATAATATTCAATAGCCTTTCTACTACAGTAGGCGGCGCCACTGAGCAATCAATTGTCTCACTCACAGGCGATTCTAACAATGGATTCCTATCATCTTTTAGCTGACTCATTTCCCTCATCTCGTCAGATTCAGGTATAGACATATTTGTTGTATTTTAGTTACTACACTGTTTCTTTATACAATTTAATTACAAATCAACAGTCTTATTTAAATACAAAATATCACAAGTAAAAATAAAATAAAATAGTTTCTCTGACTAATGAGAACACTCTCCGAAATTAAAGTTAATTTGTCTCGATTTAACATCAGAGTCATTCACATTTGACACATAGCCAATAACTAAATTAGTGTTCGATTTCTAGTAACTCTATTTCCGATCATAGTATAATCACTGTATACAACAATTATCACGTTTCGATAATTATCGCTATCAGATTCGATCCGGCATTAGCGTAAGTTTATACTTCCCTGCCTTAAGAAGTGCGGATCCTCCCTTGGGACAATTTCGCCCAGAGTATTTCTTTCAATTTCTTCCTCTTCCAATATTTGTCACCCACAGGACGTCAAATGCACGTTTCTCGGAGGAAACGGCGACACGAAGTGTAAAGATGAGTTGCCCGGTTTCCAAAATGCAAGTTCTTCTCATGAATTCGATCGAAAACCATTATTTTCACGAATATTTCAACATAAGAATTTACCACCTTCGCCACTGTTTGCGACAGGGCGCAACTACGATGCGACATCACTTTTTGCGCCAAAACATTGGTCGTAGCCAATCACAGGCCACTTATTGTGCGCCAAAAATGCGAGCAGTAATTTAGAACCAATCAGAATCCTACACGTGCCGACACTGCGGTCTACTACGCATTTGTATAGGGTAATTTTCTATTTATAACGCGTTGCAGCCTGCCGTGCTAAAATTAACTACCGCGATCTAGCTATAGAAATAGATGCGGCACGTAGGTAAGTAAGCAGGGAAACAGTAGCGGTTTTCTAAATCGCTACAATACAATTATTGCAGGTTGTCTGTTCTGCTATATAAGTTAATATTTCTGTGATCTGCGTTTTTGTGAATACTATTGTTACAGCTTCACGATTGTAAACTGTAACCGGTTTCGGTTTGTCAACCGGATTGTTACGGAAATTATTATTGGGCGAAAATGACGTCATGCGGGCTGTCGACTCTTTGCTATGCGGCAGCGTGGCTGATTAAATCTGTCTAAAAATGCTAATAACTCTGGTTTTAAAGTGAATTAAAAGCTGAAAATAGTCACGTTGAGTACTGGGTAACGTTAACCTTATAACTTGGGTCAGAATCAATTGCAAAAATTTTGGTGAACCGACACTGTGTCATTTCCGAGCTTTTTCTGGGACGAAAAGTAAAAATGCAAAAAAGGACAAACTTTCAGACGGGTGGGAGTTGGGTTGGGGCGAAAAACTTACATTTCACGAACAACGCCAGGCACCCCAGGCTGGGGCCGAGTGGGAGCGGGGTCAGCGTGGCTGGGGATTAAAAACCGAAAATATCCTGGCAACGCAGGGTAATTCACCTAGTAGCCTATATTTGTTAAAGTTTTAGGACACTCCTATCAGCACTAAAAAATTACAGCTATTTTGTTACGATGACAGCTTAAACTAATACCATTGCAATGTGGAAATTCAAAAACGTTTCTGGTGGGGATGGGCACATACCCCTGTAACGCCCGCCCCCATCGTCATCCCCGGAGTCGCCACTTCCGGATCCTCGAACGAAGAAACCGCGTGCTGCTGTGGATCATAGTTCTTAGAGATAGAGGGAAGACAGGATGAGGTGACTTCCGGGTTCGAATCCCAGCGGTGGAAAGGCGGCCAATTATCTCGGCTGCCTAGCTCCCTATATGAAATTGTAGGCTTGCTGGACAACCGCTCACTTCTTCGCAGTATACTGGGATGTGCGAAGTCTTTAGACCAGCCCCAAAACTTTCTGCCAGGCCGTGGGTCGAATGGTAAGGCACGTCCGCAATGATAGAAGCGGTGGACCTAGGTTCAGAGTTCAAATCCACAGCAGATCTTGGTACCGGCGATGCTTCTAGTCTCTCTAAGCGTGAAACCACCTCCGTCAGCGCTTCTCTGACATTAGAGTGCACAGCAGAGATTTCCTCTCTGACATTCAATTGCACAGATGAAATAGCATCTTTAACATTGGACTGTACTGATGAAATAGCATCTCTAGTTTCCCTAGCACAGGGGTGTCAAACCTTTTTTAGTGGCGGGCCAGTGTGAACATTTTCCAACAAGTGGCGGGCCAGGGTGTCGAAGCTCCTGAGCAAAATTGAGCAGTGATCTGAGAGAGCTCCGGGCTTGGTCAGCCAATTCCCAGAGAAGTTTTGTATAAATAAATCTCAAATGGTGCATTTTTAAGCATACAAACAGTCAAATATGTGATAAACTTATATTAGCAAAACACTGTTTTTATCCGGACACACAATTTCCGAGGCCTTCAACAAGCAATCTTTTACAAAATATCCCTTGGCAAAGGCTTCATAGCTGTGGCAACCATGTGAGAAACTGCATAGCTTGCTATTACAGCAGACACTGACTGGTGAATGATTGTCTTGAAAACAGTCTGCTGCTTTGCCAAGTTCTTCTTCAAATCTTCAATTTTGTCTTTGTTACTCAGGCCTATATAGGCCCCCACTATAAATATCACCATCTAACACCTTTGTTAACAGACAACTTTGATGCTTCGTATAATAATGTCTACGGAGGTTGTATTTCTTCACAGCGCTAACCTTTCCTGACAAATTAAACATACTGCTGTATTCAAAAGAGAAATACATATCCGTCCAAATATCGAGAATAGATCTTGATACATTGTCCACTTTTCGCCTCTTATTGAATTTTGACAATATTTTTAAATATTAGACCCCTATAAGTGTTTCGTACCTTTCATAATTTTTTAACGGTCCCACGACAATAATTGGTCTACAGACAATTTGCCTAACGATAGGTGGTCCCCAGACAATTCACCTAACGACAGCTGGTCTACAGACGAATTGTATTGGTGAAATAGAAGCTGGATTTATGGAAAAAGTTAAATGGTTTTCTAGCTTAAATGGAAGCTGGGTTGATGATTTTCATTCATGTATCTCAACATGCATCCAGCGTCTACTTCAGATTTAAAAATACCTTCTATTTCTCTGCTCGTTATTTGCGTCAATCCAGCTTCTATTTCAGATATAAAGATACCTTCATCCAGCTTCCATTAATTAATCGTTTTTTCATCAATCGAGCTTCTATTTCAGATCTAGAAATACCTTCATCCAGCTTTTATTTCTCATGCGTTATTATCGTCAATCCAGCTTCTATTGCACCTGCAAAAGAGCCTTCATCCAGATTTCATTTCTCTTGCTTTTTTCATCAATCCAAACTCCATTTCACCTGTAAAAACTCTCACCAAGCTTCCATTTCTCAAGCGCTGGACCATCTGTAGACCAGTTGTCGTTAGACGAATTGTCTGGGGACCACTTGTCTTTACACGAGTTATCTGTAGACCAGTTGTCGTGACACCTTTGTTAACAGACAACTTTGAACCAATAGGAAACCATGGATACACAGTCTACTCAGAGCTGTGCGTCTGAGCAAAAGTGACGCCCGTAAGAAAAAGCCTCCATGTATTTGGCGCTGACTGTAAATTTAGTGTAAAATAAAAAATGAACTTTTATCCTCTAATTTTGTAATCTTTAGGGAAGGCTCCGCGGGCCAGAAAAAAATCGTCGGCGAGCCAGCTCTTTGACACCCCTGCCCTAGCATAAGACTGCATAGAAGTCATGGCTTCTTGGGTATTCTTAGCATGCGACTGGATCGCTTCATGAGTAGACCTAGCATTAGTCTGAATTGCCTCATGAGTAGACCTAGCATTGACCTGGATTCCCTCTAAGACAATTTCCATCGAGGAAGGCGGCCTCGAAGGTTGAGCCGGGGTCGCAGCCCTAGAATAAATTACTCCTATCATTATAGCTAGCAGTGAAGAAAGTCAGTAGATTTAATTATATCTCTTATTATTATCAATCAATTAAATCTTCAATCAACATTAGTTACATTCAATGCAATCAGTGATTAAAGTCAGTAAGTTTAATTAATACTTCTTATTATTTGCAAAGGCATTCAATGAAAATCAAATGCAGACAATTCAATGCCAACACCTTTCAAGGCAAACACATTTCAATGTAAATACATTTAAATGCAAACACATTTCAATGCAAACACCTTTCAATGCAAACACCTTTTAATGCAAACACATTTCAATGCAAACACATTTCAACCGGAGTCGGCCTAAATTAAACCCCAATTTACACTCAGGTCCCACGGCCAATTTCAATTCAGCCCAAAATATCTAAATAACCGATCGCATTAATTCCCCTTATAAAGCGTACCTTATTTCCGAAGACAAGGGACAAAGCCGACGTTGCGAAGATGGCGACAACGTTTCAAATTCCAGGAGATGCGACGAAAACAGAAGAAAGGCGTCGATGACGAAACGCCCGAAAGAAACCAGAATTAAACTCCGATTATGTAAGGTCACTCCATGTGACTGAGCGAAGAGAGGCCTTGTCGTTATATCCGGGTGAACAGCCGATGCGAAAAATGCGCAGAAAAGAACTCCAGCAACGACGATTATATTTCCGCTCCGAACAGAATTAATAACGACTCCTGTCGTGAAAGAATCGCCAGCAGAATTCGTAAAGGTATTCGAGAAACTCAACGACGCCGAAGACTAGTGCAAGCTGGCGCTTTATCCTGGCCTCACTTCGTTGAATTTATCGGTCGAATACGAAAATTCCTATCAGCGCGATACATCCACTTGCCTTGAAATTCTGTCCGCGTCTGCGCTTTAGCTGGCCGCCCTCGCTTTTATAACTGCCTGGATTGCGGTGCGTCACCTCTACTGCGCATGTGCAGCGCGTAGATCCAGCAGCTCCCTAAGGCGCCAAAAATCAGCTTCCACGTGCGCCCGTCCGTCTATCTCTGCTATCGGTCTGTAGTTCACTGTCTTTCTCCTTCTATCTCTCCTTCTGAAAAGCGCCATCTGCGTTGATCACGTAGACCACAGATGCACCAGTTTAACCTTGCGAAAACACACATACACAGGCCCACACGCCTACAGTGTTTCCTTCTCAATCTGTCTCCCTGTCTGTCTGGCCGTATTGCTCGCTCACTCTATCCGTCGGACAACCTCAGACGAACGTGAGACTGAATTGCCTAATCGTCGGCAGCAGGCGGCGATGTCTTTGAAAGCCGTCGACTAAAGCGTGCGAAATTTACACGAGTCAATTAAACGCAGGTGCAACGGCTACGTCACCGACCGCCGCGATCGAGTCAAACCGATATCAACATTAAAATCTAGGTCACGCGAAGCACCGAAATAAAACGAATATATCAGATCCCTGCAACCCCATAATCGATCAAAAATTAAATAAAAATAATAATATTAGCGACAGAAACTTGTAGCGTAGATATACGATCGCTACACCACTCCCCACACACTCTTTTTTAAGCTCACTGAAATAATTCAGTTCTTTTGCTAAAATGACATCTTAAAAAGGTACCATTACAAGGCGAAATTTTAAAAAAAATTATTGTAAGTTTAGTATTGTATAGTGTATTTATTGAAGTCTTAGGCCACTCTCATGAGCACTGAAAAGTACAGCTATTTTGTTAAGATGACAGCCTAGAATGCTACCATTGTAATTTGAAAATTCTAAAAAGTTTCGGGTGGGAGGGAGCACATCCTCCTCCCCACACCCTTCCCCCTCTTGGCGCTGTGCTTCGGCGACCGTCCACTGGACGATCGATTGTCTCTCCCCCACAAATATGGATTCCCCCCTAGAGGACGGGGACTAGATTAAACACTGCTTTTAAATAGCTTATAGCTTATAGAACGGCGGGTGCCTCTTTGCTACCCTGCGCGATCAGGGCCCAATCCTCATTCCACTCCTAATGAGGTCGAGCCTGAATAAACGAATTAATTATCCCTACGGTGAGAAACCGATCGAGAGAGGGTTTGCTTTTTGACTAGAATGCTTTTCGGCCTTTTTCTTGTTTTCATATTATGCCAACCAGTGTTCGATAATAGTGATTATTGTATGAACTTGTGTGACTTAAATGATGAATGTAGATCGCTTTTGAGAGATGAAGACCTTGATCCTGACTACAGCTTTTACAATGCTAGGACTGCGTTTTCAAGTTCATATAAAGATATTAGGCAATTAGCCTACCTGAATTTTTCGCTAGGGTTAATGCTAATGACCATTTTTGTATGACCCGTGTTAATATTGTCGTGGCATGAACTTAAAAATCCCAGAAATTCATCTTCTTTTGGCTCAGTCTAATACATCTGTACTTGCTCTTACTGAAACCTGGCTTTCTAATGACTTGTCATCAACCATCTCAATTCCGGGATTTAATTTTATTTATAAATCCAGGATGGTTGGAAAGGGTGGCGGTGTTGGATTTTTTCGGGCTGACATTGAATTTGAAGTTTTGGACTCCGACTGGACAAACCCAAAATGAACACTTTTGAATGTATGTTTATCAAATTGCCCCAAAACAAAATGAAAGACACAGTGGCGTCTAACCCCCCCACTTGGGGTGGGAGAACAACCCCCCCCCCAATTTTCGCCGACTTAAAACAATTGTATGGGAATCTGTTCATATGATGCGCGTTGCACTGTTGTGAGGGGCACGGTTATGGGGAGGGGATGCGCCCCTCCCCATTAGAAACTTTTTGAATTTTGCACATTGCAATGGCAGCATTTTAAGGTGTCGTCTTAACAAAATAGCTGTACTTTTTCAGTGGCCCATTAGAAACTTTTTGAATTTCCACAATGCAATGGCAGCATTTTAAGGTGTCGTCTTAACAATATAGCTGTACTTTTTCAGTGACCCATTAGAAACTTTTTGAATTTCCACATTGCAATGGCACCATTTTAAGGGGTCATCTTAACAAAAAAACTGTACTTTTTCAGTGACCCATTAGGAACTTTTTGAATTTCCACATTGCAATGGCACCATTTTAAGGGGTCACCTTAAAAAAACTGTACTTTTTCAGTGACCCATTAGGAACTTTTTGAATTTCCACATTGCAATGGCAGCATTTTAAGGGGTCATCTTAACAAAATAGCTGTAAGCTTACATTTTCAGTGACCCATTAGAAACTTTTTAAATTTGCACATTGCAATGGCAGCATTTTAAGGTGCCGTCTTAACAAAATAGCTGTACTTTTTCAGTGGCCCATTAGAAACTTTTTGAATTTCCACAATGCAATAGCAGCATTTTAAGGTGTCGTCTTAATAAAATTACCGGTACTCATTTTTCCATGCTGCTACTAGCCTAGCCATGGGTTGAGATCTTAGAGTGTCGCCTCCCAATTGCATACAATTTTTGGATTTGAACATTGCTGCCGTACGTAGCATTCTAAGCTGTCATGATCTCAGTGCTCAGAGATGTGGTTCAAGACTTCAATAACTGTCGCTCCCAATGCTTACTTTTTTTTAATTTGCAGACTGTGATGGCGGCTTTTAAGTTGCCATCTTAGACGAATTTTCATTATAGATAAATAAGCTCAATGAATAAAACTATAATGATATTTATGAAATATTTCTGAAACATTGGGGCGATATAGGCATCTCCGCCACCCCTTTAAATCTCCGTCCATGCGCTTAGAAGCTGAAAGCTAATAATTCGAATTCTCCACAGAAACTCTGTGTATATGCAGACCGTTAGCTGTTGACAACTCCTGCTGATGTCGATGCAACTCTTCGCGAAATAAGAAAAACTTATAACACAGAAACAGACAAATTCGGTTGTCTATGGTAGACCTACATGTATAATGACTACCATCTAGCTTCCTGCACTTATGGCTGCATCTCTATAGCATGGAAAGACTGCTTTACATCAGAGCTGCTCTTATCCATTTCAGCGATATGCTGGCTGGGAATCTAATGCGAAACATCTGTTATTAGCTTCATTTGGCTTAGGCTACTTTTACAGAAGGGACCACTGTCCGAAGACTGGGGTAGGCTACACGCGCACAGCAAGTGTCAAACGGGTCGTTTGATTCTTGCTGCGCGACCGTCGCAATCATTAATTTTGTTGCCTTCATCACCTGCCAAGGGTGGGGCTTCGGCTTGGCTCCGTCAGTAAACGTGATTAGCGATAAGAGGTCAATCACGAATGGGTGTGTTCCACCCTTGTATGCCAGGGACCTGACTGACACTAATGTCTATGAGTTGTCCTGCTCCCTACCAATATATAAGTGACTTCAAGCGAACCGTGGGTTCGTTAGTTCAAGGTAATAATGTTTTTCGATACATAAATGATGCACAAATAATAATTTTCGTATTCCAGGTTTTTATTTAATAGAAATTCACCAACCCCCCCAATTTACACCCGAAAAACGTCAAACCCCCCCACTTTCAGAAACCGTGGGAGAACGTTCTCCCAACCCCCCCATTGGTAGACGCCACTGGAAAGACATAATAATAGGATCTGTATACCGCCCCCTGGTAATCCAATCTCTGATTTTGTTGAGGATTTTGATGACACTCTATCGTACTTATCGATATGTACTAGTCGTGTTTTCTTAATGGGCGACTTTAATATCAATCTCCTTCGACATAGTGAACACCCCTCCTCTGAAGCCTTTCTTAACTCCATGTTTTCCTACAAATTTTTCCCAACTATCCTAAGGCCCACTATAATCACTGACACTACTGCAACCCTTATAGATAATATATTTACTAACTGCTTAAGCCTCAGTCAAGACTCTTGTATTATAATTAATGATATATCGGATCATCTCCCTAATACTTCTTCACACTAACCTTAGCCCTCCACTACGGACTCTTGCCCCATATTCGCAATCACGTAAATTCTGCCCGGAGGCCAAGGCATTATTTTTAAATTCTCTGAACGCAACTGACTGGGACTTTGTAGACAAAATTTGTTTAAGTAGTGGCCCTAACTTAAATATACAGCCTCCTACCAAAGGTATAAAATGTTTTATGATATAGCTTTTCCATTGATAACTGTTAAAACAAAGGGACTTAATTGTATTAAACAACCTTGGTTGACTAAATCACTTCTTAAATCTTGCAGGACAAAAATCAAGTCTTCATAAGCAATACCTGCTGAACCCTACAGTTTCGAATAAACAATTATTCACCCAATATATAACAAATTTAAATCTAGGCCTATTAGAAAAGAATGTGAATCCCGTTACTATTCTGATTGTTTTATCCAGTGTGGCAATAATATAAACTTGACCTCGAAAATAATTAAACAAATTCTTAATACCAAGGAAGAATCTTGTCTCCCCACTTCCTTTCTTGTTGGATCTGAACTAGTGCAGGACCCAGTACTTATAGCCAATGCTTTTAATACCTACTTTACTACTATAGGAACTACACTTGCAGCAAAAATTCCAAAAGCAACTCTTTATGTCCCCCTCCCACCAATGTGCTCCTTTGGCATAGCCCCAACCTCCGAACTGGAGATTATTCAGGTTTCTAGTTTACTAAGATCTTCTTCATCCAGCCCTGATGACATTAGTCCCTCAATAGCTAAATCCTCGATACATGCTATTGCTACCCCTGAGCAGTATACTAAAATAATGCTTCATTCTCTACTGGATTAGTTCCCAATGAGCTAAAAACTGCTAAAATCTTTCCAATCTACAAAACTGGGGATAAGAAGATGACTAGTAATTATCGACCAACATCTGTACTTTTTTTAAATAATCGAAAAACTTAGGTCTAATAGAGTAATTGATTATCTTAATAAATTTAAACTGTTATCCTCCACTCAGTATGGCTTTCAAAGGAACCTCTCTACCTACATGGCCTTGCTGGACCTGCAATGCAATATTACTGACTATCTGGGGTACCCGGCGTTGCCCGGGAATTTTAGGATTCGGGCCGTTCCCCGCCAATCCCTCCCTCCGTCCCTCCATCCCACCATCCATCCTACCCTCCTTCCATCCCTCCCACCCTCTCTCCTAAATCCCACCCTTCCACCATCCCGGGACAAAAGAATTATTTGTGGCGCCCATTGGGGGTCCAGCACTGCTTCTGTATACTTAAATCATATGTTGCTCTCTCTACTGAACATCAATAAATTTCAAATTTGCCTCTTTATGTATGGCTATCACTATAATTTACTGCCTAGCTCTTTCATAAACAATTTTACTACTGGCTCTAAAATTCATGATCAATGTGATCATGCCACCAGGCATGCCAATTTTTACAGTTGTGAGTATGCCTGCCTAAAAATTAAACAATTTTCAATAAAATATTTGGGTCCTGAGATTTGGAGTGGTCTCCCAACTCACATAATTTCTCTACAATCTATCTGCCTTTTTAAAAGCCGCTTAAAAAGGTTTCTCATTGTGAACTAATATCCCATATCCTACATTGTGTCTAGAATCTACTATAGTCACTGACTATTGCATGCTATTTTTATCCTTCAGTCCATAGTAAATGCTAGGTCCACTTGTATTCTGACTTCCTCTGATCTGTCTTGGTCTTGTGAATGCACACTAAGCCTCAATCACTTTTACCTTTCCTTAGCTCTTACTTCTCTCCATTCTGCTTACAGCTAATTTGCACTATCCGCGTTCGTGATACCAATTCATGTTTGTGGGTACCTACATGTATAGGCTAGCGGGATCACTCCCTTTCTGGGTTACCCTTTCACAGGGATCATTTACCTTATATATCTGATGCTATTTGGCTATTGATGTACATTGTGCATGCTTATTTTGTTAGTTTGTTGATTTGTTAATTGTCTTTCTTTGATCTCTTTGAATAAACAATTTGATTTGATTTGATTCGATATACGCAGTTGGTCAAAATACGAATATATTCGATTAGGCCTACATTGGGCCTGCTCAGACATACTAAAAACGAAATAGGCCTAGACATTTTTAATCGTTTCTCCACCCATGACGATTTGTCTCATATCGCTTTCAGACCGCTTTATCGCTTTATAATTATAACAGGATGCGGCTTTAAAATAAAAGCGAAATCATACAGGCCTAGGTCTAATCCTATGTTGTTTGATATAGATCTACCTCGTTGGGTTTTTTTTACATGTCAAGGGTTTCTTAACGGCCACATGACCGAGTTGTGGTTTATGTTTAGACCTTATAACACGTTCAACGGATCTGATTGAGTCATTTAATGAGCATAATATAATATTTTACCCTGTGTGTGGTCCACAGAAACCTCTAGGCGTCGGATAACAATATGCTGTTTATAATCGTGCTTTCAGTTCAATTTCTTTTAACAGGTAAGCCTTCTGGAGCTCATTTTAAATTCTACGCCTAATAGTCGAAACGCGGTAGAGTTCTATAATGACTCGGTAGACGTTCTAGAACGACTCGGTAGACACCAATAACTAACGTTGCAGCGTTGTTATCTTTAATAAATCCAACTTCTAGTTTGCCGAGAATCCTTTTAATCGATCCAGCTTCTCTTTAGGCAAGAATTTGTTCGATAAATCCCGCTTCTATTTCGTCAGCAAATATTTTTCAGCCATTTTTCATTGAAAATTATTGTTCATCAATCCAGCTTCAGAATGACTGCACTATCCCTAAAACTAACCCTAACCGACCCTCACGACGCCTAACCTGAGCCCTAACCGACCCTCACACGAAAAATCCCGCTTCAATTTCGTCAGGAAATATTTTTCATCAAATTTATAAAAAAAGTTACTTGCTACCGAGTCATTATAGAATATAACCCGAAAGGCAATTGGCGGCTTATTAAAAGTTAGTAGGCCTAATGCAATTCCAAGTTTAATTCCGGGAAATGTTGTAGCTTTTGTTTATAAACATCAAAGATTGGGCCTAGAACTTGTTTGATATTCAAAATGGTCAGGGATGCCACTCTGAATTTTAAAAAAGGTCAGATCCGGTCGAAAAGAGGCTAGAAAAGTCTAGATTGACAACTTCTCTGAAAAATACATGGATTTTTCCCATTTTTCTAGCTTGAAATCTCTGACGGCCATTTTTGTCCTGCGATGATTAAAATTTGCTCTCTTTTCCTTCCGATAAAATATCTGTAGAATTTCTAACGACCTTTTATAGTCTTTCACTCCAAAATGTAGATCTCCAATTTTTGGTCCAAAATCAAAATTTCTGACTTTTTCACGTGTTTTGTGCATTTTCACTTAAAAATATCAATTTTTATGTAATACAAAGTTGGAAAAACCACCGTGAGAAAAAAGCTGACCAAAAACCTAGAAACATAGACAAGACCGAAAACCTAGATCTAGGTGGGAAAACTATGAGTGGCATCCCTGAAAATGGCGTTTCACCGGAGTTTCTTTCGGATGTTGCAGTGAGTCAACATTGGATTCATCGACCTGAAAATGTTGCCGTCTTGCTTGGAAACAATCTCACGTTACGATGTCTGCATAGCTTAACAAATGGTTCTGTCCAGTGGTTTTTTTATGCAAATGAAATCGAAAACATTCCTACGCCGTTGACTGATGACAACGGATGTCTTGAAAATAGTTCTCATAGGTACACGTGCGGTGAAGGAAATCGCATTCTCAACTTCAACTGCGCAGACAAGACATATGCTGGAGTATATGAATGCAGAACGTCGCGACAGATAATGCGCATGCAGCTTATTATACTTGGTAGATATGATACTTACTTTTCAGGTAGCCTAGAGTAGACAATGCGCTACGTTGATGTTAGCTAATGCCTACGCCAGCGGTTCCCAACCCGTGGCCCGCGGGCCAAAAGTGGCCCGCCTGACCTACAAAAATGGCCCACAGCATCTCAATGAATTAAGAAAAATATATCTAAAAATGGACAATTTGGACATGATAGAATATATAACTCTTTTCTATTACAAATTATTTTATTTGGACGTTAATAACTCGCATCAAAATATAATGTCTGATGCTATTTGTTAACGTCCAAATAAAATAACATTCTATTTTGATTCTATTAGGCCTATAACAATTTTATACGCCTTTAGTTAATTAAATTTTAGCCTTGTGGCTCCCTAATGTCCTTCAACTAAGAAAAAGTGGCCCTCGTGTCCTCCAACTTAGAAAAAGTGGCCCGACAGTCAAAAAAGGTTGGGAACCACTGGCCTATACGCTATAAATTATCTGACGCCGCCGTTGATAAAGAGGGCTCAGCCATTACCAAATCGCACAAGCACGTGCATATTGAACTTGCTGCTAGGCCTACTGGTAGCCTGCTAGACTACTCTAGCGCCCAGTCAATCGAGTTTTACCGCGGAATGGAAAAAATGACAGGCATTTTGCCTACCTGCCCTACCCGAACGCGAACAATTTAATGGTGCAATTTTTAAATCCTAATTGAGTCAACGTTTTCTGGAGGAAATAGGCTAATTGCGGAAACTGGCAATGCTCAGCCCATTTTTTAAATAACAATTAGCATGGTGATCCAACAATGTTCTTAAACATAAGTCATCAAACATCATGGTGCAACCGAAACTTAATCTAACATGAGTCAAAATTTAATAAAATAATTTATCGGCTTTGATAATTAATTGACAACAAGAGAGACTTCATTAATTCCAAACTGTCTGAATCCATCGTAGTTGAAAGTTTAACACATGAGTGAAGTCGCATTGATAATCCACTGTAGGACTATGCCTTATTGCCTTGCAATAATCACATTCTAATAATCCGGATGCTAAATACGCTTATTAAATATCCCAGAGTTAAGCTACGTCCTCTCCTTAAACCAGCGTTACCCAAAGTGCATGGTTCCGCGGAACTCTTGGGTTCAGCGGTGCAAACACAAGCTAAACAAAGGTTCCGCGAGAACTATTTATGAAATTTATTATTTTATTGAGACATTTTATTTGAATAAAGCATTCCAAGGAATTTTAGAAATAGACCTACACAAGATTTTTAAAAACCGTTACGCTGTGTGTTTGACCCAGCGATAGGACCTATAGGCCTAAATGCTCTGCAAATTAGTCACTTTATATCTGGCCTTAAAGGATGGAGATCACTGCAAGGACCTAAGGAGGTCAGATCTAGAGCTGCAATTAAGTCTTAATGGGGGTAACTATACCGGTGGCGTCGTATTCGCCTATAGCCTGCTATTGTTACTTCGAGGAACTAGCCAGAACACGATCATACGCAGCATTTATAAAATCTCTCCTGATGTAAGCTTACTGCGTTAAGTTATTCTTTTCACTCGTATAAAAATGTGCCTGATATAGGAATGCAGCTTTCTAGCATCAAGCCAAATAAAAATTATCATGGGACGAAGCAAAAGTACTGTAGGCTACTAGGCCTACACATTAAAACTAGCCTACATATAGGCCTACCTTCAATATAGTAGGGACCGACACCCTGATACGCGATTTCAAAACAGCATTTTTGTTTTCATATAGGCCTACTATCATAATTATAGAATATTATAGATCTTTCCAAGCGAAGAACTATTTTACATTAGATCTTTAATGGATCTTTATATAGTTGGCCTATACTATAATGCTTGTCGGTTGCTATGTGCATGTACCTTTAGCTAAAATTAAGGGTCCGTCAGAAAATATGAATTTGCGAAAGCCGAAGGGTTCCGTGGCCAAAACGTTTTTGGGGAAACGTTGCCTTAACCTATCAGTCGATTCAGCCCAGAATGATAATTTATCTTCGCTTCTTGGCGAACTCTTCACCATCCAGTCAGCTCATGCACTCTACTCAATCATCCACCTATGTCACTTTTTCTCGAACATCGGTCACAACTCATCTGAAATTCTCATACTCAGAAACACGTATCTGGCCCTGGGATGTTCTGCCTCCTGAAATTCGCTTTTCATCATTGCTAAACACTAATCATCACCTTCCTCATTCTCCTATATCCTCTTCTCTATCCATCGCCCCTCGGGCTGTCAAATCGAAATTAAAATTACCACTTCAAGAAATATTTCCCCGTTTCGTCTGAACCTCCACATTCTAACTCTTGACTTAAACCAGACTCACCTTAACAGCTACTCCGACACCTCTGATCCTCTGGAAAACGGCCACTGGCCTCTTGCGGAAGTCCTTCCGAATAGACGCACCACTCGTGAATAAGCTGGTGCTGTGCGAATGACTCTCGAATGGCGCTTTAGAAATTTAGATATTACGATTAGGCCTACAATAATATCATGACTGCGAGTTTTCTATATTAATTTGTGTCGAGAATGTGTGGCCATGTAAACTGATTTTTACAGAATCTGATCCGATTTGTACAAAGAAAAGCATAACGGTTGTTGAAAACCATTACATGGAAATGTGGTGCATGGTTAACTATAGTGGTCACTGGGCGCCAGTTATGGAATGGGGACAATATGTCACGAACAATACTCTGTCAGCAGAATTGCATGGAAACGTTACCAGTCGAACAACTAACAACAGTGTCGAGTCAACGCTTCGTCTGTTGGCTGAATCAACACGACACAACTCCCAGTATTACTGCAAAACTTATTTTACCAACGATTCCATGTTCTACCGTAAACAGAAATTTGTGAAGAACATTCCTACTTATAGCCACACGTGGAATTCAACAGTTATCAACGTTTTATGTGAGTGCCTTTATAGACCATAGATTGCGTAGTCCTGCAGGCCTAAGCGTAGGCCTAAATTGTTATTTAAGATAAACATTGCAATTTTATCAAGTAGTCATTGAGATAAAGCATAAAGGATTATAAATGGACTTAGGGCCTAGCGCTACTGCTTTCATTCAGTTACATAGAGCAAAGGTAGAATATTTAAACTTGCTGTTTAGGATACTTCTACCAGCCTCTAAGACGTCTAAGTGATTGATTTAATCTAACCTGTTTGATTTAGGTGACAAAATAATAACAAACTTTCAAACTCGAGCATTCAAAACGCCTATGAAATTCATCACTTAGACGTCTTAGAGGCCAGTGATGATGATGGTTCATCATCATCACTAGCATCTAAGACGTCTAAGTGATGAATTTCAAAGACGCTTATTATTTTGTCGCCTAAATCAAACAGGATCGCTTTGAGCTTATACGAATGTAGGTCCGACGTGTAATATGAGCATACCCCATTTTATGGGGTCTAGAGATAACTGGATTGGGATAATTGCTGGAGTTACAACTCAGCATCAATCCCTCACCTTTAACCGATTTTCATCCGCTGCGTATTCCGGTTTCAACCTTTATCTATCACTGTCCATTTCGTAAGAACAATGGATACTGGCCCACAGGGTGGCTCAATAAAAAAAGTCCCACCGAATACAATGCAATTTTTCAACAACCGATTGGAACATTTCTACACAAATTTCAAGATTTACATGGAAATATTTTTCAACAATCCCAGAAATTTTCAAAAAATATTTGTTATTTTTGCAAGAGTTTGGCCTGCAGCTCTCTGGGCAGTGCAATCGTGTTTTTTAATATCCGCGGAAAAATGGACATCTCTTGTAGATCTCATGTAAAATGAAATACATTCTCACTAAGACTTCAGAATTTCGCTTTTCAGTTTATCTTAAAGTATGACTGGAGTGTCCACTTCCTGCTTTAACACAGCTCGAATTCTTTTTGTTTAGCTCAGTAGGCCCTATAGTCTTGTGGATGGAGTCTTGCAGCAACTGGTCCCATTTTACTAGCAGACTTTCTCTCAGCTCGTCAGTGATCTCCGACTTGGGTTCAAATGTCTTTTGGCGTTCCGCCATAGCTCCCCATGCATGATAATCAAGAAGTTTAATACTGTCGAGTGTGGTGGCCATTCATCTTTGTCAATGAATTTACTACAGTTGATAGCAACAAAGCCTCGAACCAACTTTGCCGCGGAGCAGGCGCACCGTCCTGCTGGGAAATAAAACCAGTTGGTAGAACATAGGCCTACCTGCAGTCTTCAATGAGTATGAGTAACAGATAAAGTTTGACATTTATTTGATGGGACGAGGTGCTGAGATGTAGACTTTAGTTGCTGCCGTAACACACGATAACAGAAGCAGAAACCATGATGTGCCTTGTGATTTTCGTGAACATCGAGCTTTTTTACCGTCATACCAAAACGATCAATTCTGCCTCTCTTTCAACACCTGACCACGTTACATGAACACGTTTGCAGAGCGCCTTCTCTGTGCTCTGGTTCCACCTTCCACTGATTATTTCGCTATGATCATGCGATGTCCCAGTCTCTGTTCCTGCGACGTCCTAGTTCCCATATTATCTTCTGCAGAAACTTTGCCCTGACGTTCGGTAAAGGATTTACAAATTGAGACATTAATGTATAAAAATATCTCAAAATATTGACAGATTGCTTCACAAGCAGCTTCTTAACATCTTGTAGTGAGGTCGTATGACTCGTATCATCATTTGGGTGCTGCAATCTGTAAGAATTCTTAAAGGAAAAAAGTATTGGAACCTTCTTTTGCGGTAATTTGAAACAATGGGAAATTAGGCCTATGATGTTTAAACATTTGCAGCTTTCGAAGTAGACTAATAGAAATTCCTTAGTGCAGCTTTTATGGATTTATTATGAAATCTTTCTTCTATAATTTCTGTTATTTTCATAAGAAAAATCATAATTGGTTACGGAGAAATTTAATTTTTACTTAGCCACCCTGTATATGTAGGTTTAGCAGGTTTTCTATTTGTCAATAGGGTTTATTTGCCAAATCGAACAGCCTACAATTAGGCGGTGTTAATGTTTTATCGAAAATTTGGATCAAGCCGAGGCCAAAACAGAGTTAAAAGACATTTTACTATAAAAGAAAGCGTTGATTGTTGTGCATGGATAAGCCTGGTTTCATAGCCCGCGAGAACCTGCTACGAACCTGATGGGGGGGACGTCCATTTCCCCTTCAGAATAACTGATCAAAATGTGAAAATTTCTAAATGGGGCCATGGCCGGATTTGACCCCCCTGGATCCGCCCCTGTATGCGACAGATGGTTTATGATCGCGGAGACAATAGCGACACAATAGTGAGATAGGGCCTGTCCTTCAGCATTCGAATTACACGTAGCATTGTTGTCGCAGTCGCTTTTAGCACGCTTCAATTTTAGTTGAAGTTCAAACTCTTAACCCCCTTGCTAAAGATTAATTTCATGTCACAATGTAATGGTCTACAGGACTGTGCTATGAGTGTGCTATTGAATCGGTTAATTATAAAGACTTGCTGCTTGCATCGATATTCAAATTGTTTTGAATCTTTTTTTCTGTGTCCATAAATAAGCCTACATGAAGACATCAGCTCCAATTTCAGTAAATAATAGCTTATAGTCGTGCAAGCTTGAATCTCATTGACTATATAGTATTACTACTAAGCCTATATTAGGCCTACTATACTATTTAATAGATTTATGATTAGTATTTGCAGGCATTTCAGTCAAAGCTATTCTTACTGGATCACTGATCAGTTGCTTCATCGTGTTCTTGGCGCTGGCAGTTTTTGCTAAGAAGAGAGTCAAAGGTATAATGATCATACTTTGATATTCGGATAAACATATTAGCCTATAGCCTACTACGGGACGTAATGGCTAAGATAACTCTCATCCGTGTGAATACCATAGACCTACTAACGTAAGCTTATTAATAATTATGAGCATGTATTGGGCCATCTAGGCCTACTAAGTGCACTTGAGTAGGATTATCAATCATGGGCGAAAATACGAACTCCATTGTATCCAAAATGCCTGAACGTTGACCTGTCGAATATTCAATGAAAACATGCCTACTGAGCAGTGTTCTAACGACTGTTTATCTGACACGAATAATTTATAAAAATGTTATTCTTCCTTAGAACATGTATAGATCTATCCTTTGGTAGGCCTGTTTATTTTTTGCTGATCTACAGTGGTTTAGTCGAATCTGGATGAATTAACTATAGGTCTCACCATACTTGCAAAATTACAAACACTAGATCTTTTCAAGGGACAACGCTTTTAACTATCAGCAGTCTTTGCAGTTAAGAAATTATGCACGGGAAGGAATTCAAGAAAGTCTTTGGACATTTTACAGAATCACGAAGTTTTACCTTTGGGTAGGTGTCTTTTGCATTAGGCTATTGTATTTTTTCTCTCAGCGTGTTACGTGCATTTTTGTCTGCATGCAAATTCTGATCTTTATAAATAAAAAGAAGATTCTACAACGCGCGTAGCCTACCTGTCTGTCTGTTTGTCCGGGATGCATTTCGACAGTTTTTGAGATTTTCACTTCAAATCTTCACTACTGCGTCCGTCTCGACATGGGACACCCAGTGGATGGGTTCGCGAATCTCTGCCACCCCAGGGTGGGGAAGCCCTAATTGTTGTTACTTTTTCAGCCGTTGTAATGCACATTTTCCCACTTATTCACTCGAAACGTTGCAGCTAGACAGATTTTTACACGGGCCTCCACCAAACACACGCCTCGGCCCGCAGGGGCAGGGTGGGGCATAGGTGGGGTGGGGATGTGGGGTTGAGGAGAAAATTTTCCCGAAAACCCAAATTTCACGGGTGGCGTACCGGTGGAGGTCGGAGTGTGGTGGGGTGGGGTGGGGTGGGAGGTGGGGTGAAGGGGTGGGAGAAGTGGGGTTTGGAGGAGGATCGAGGGTGGGGATGGGAGGGGAATTTCACGGGTAGCGTACCGGTGAAGGTCCGAGTGTGGTGGGGTGTTGTGGGGGTGGAGTTGGGAATGGGGGATGGTGGGGGGTGGGGATGGTGTGGTGTGGTGTGGTGGGGTTGTGGCCGGGAACGAGTCGAATCCTAAATTTTCTGGGCAACGCCGAGTGCCCCAGATAGTAATAGGCTAATAATAACAATAATAATGTTTATTTAATGAAGCGCTTGCAAACGCGCAGCGCTGTGCACGTTATGCAATAATCTTAATATTAACATCAAACTTAACTATTTACATAACAGGCAGTCTGCAATTATACACCGCGCTAATGGCAGCCTATAAAGCGCGTCCGCCCAATGCGGCGCGAACTCGTTACCCTTCGCCCTCCATACCATCGTGTTATCCAATGCGCTTCCGACCCCCTACCGTATTCGAAACATGCATTGTTTAAGAATACTCAGTCGTTCTATGCATGGCATTCAATAGAGAAACTATTGTATTCGATATTGTTTCTATGCAAATCACAGTTTTGGTATCTTTATCAAGCGCTGTATTAGAAGACAGTGGAGAAAATTTTTCTAGTAGGCCTAATAAAGTTATTGGGTGTCATTAAAAATGTAAGGCTTAGTTGCCTATTTACGTTGCTTTATTTAATTATTTTTGATCTTTATCGGGCAAATTTATAATAAATTATATCATCCAATCATACAGAGCACTTAAATTGAAAAGGGCATCATGACAGTTATATTATTGTGTGTTTCTATGCAAAGCGGAAGGAAATTATGCTCTAAGTTATGAAGATGCAACAGGTCAGTAACTGTCAGTTGACTGATTATTTCTAGTTAACTGCGTATAAATTAGTGTATTGTGTTTCGAGACATGGGTTTGATAACTGACAATTAGGCCTAGCCTATTCAACTGTTGATTTGAACTAGTGCCGTAATTGAGCAATAGAAATTGTCTTAACATTTAACACAAAGGATGATACACGTGAGTTGAAAAATAATATTGACTGAAGATCACCGTCATGAATATAATTGCATGCATGTGGTTTGCAAGTTAACAATTTATTACTTATCATCAAAGACTAGGCCTATATTCTATAAGTTCAATCTCGAGTGTCGGTCGAACTATCGAGGCTCATGTACGAATGCCTAATACCAAACTGGCCGATATTTGATCCAAACGTTACCAAAAAAATCATGTGCACCCATATTGATTGATAGTTTCGTGACGATTAGAACGTTTCGACTAATTATATAGCATTTTAAAGTAGGCAGCTTCATTGGAAATAATTCTAAACAATAGTATGATGCCCATTGCCAATTCGTCAAAATTAAAAAATTTAGAGACTCACAGCTGCAATTAAATGTCATAGTTTTGATCCCTTATAAAATTATCATCTGGCGTTGTTTGTCATTTCGCCTATCGGCCTACGAACGTGTATTATAATAGACAATAGAGAAATCAGTAATATCTCGTTTCATGCTTGCCTTACACTGCTACTCTATGCACGGGCGTCAACCCTGGTAACAGGCTAATTAATGGAAATAGATGAATCAGTAATTTATATCTCGTTTCATGTTTGCCTTACACTGCTACTCCATGCAAGGACGTCAACCCTGATAACAGGCTAATTAACGTAATGCAGCACAGTATTAACTAACATAAACATCATCTAACATAATCATCATCATCGTCATCATCGTAAGTTCCTGATTACAGCCAACTGGAGGAAATTGATACGAATGAATTATCTCTGTACAGTTGTCAAGCTCAGTGCTGCTGAGAATCTTGTTCCCTGTCTTCCACTTGTTTTTATTTTCTATATCCGAAGTATCAGTGAGCATAATTTATTTGTTTAGGGGTGAAGCAGTGTCATGAAAAGCCTAAAGGGCGTAACTGAAAACCTTAAAGAGTTATCAGTTTTGGTCTATGCTTAGCGTTACATTTTGTGCTGCACTTGCTTTTCAGATCAAGAAACAACAGTTCCAGTATATTCGGCTGTTCATAAAACCAGTAAGAAACGACTACACAACTTTGATCTATACGATTTAGTAAACAATCTGCAAACTTATCCAAGTGGCAGGCCAGCGGTCTTCGGCCACGAGTTCAGACACAAAGGAAGTGGATGGGAAGAGTAGCCTAGGCTAAAATTGTTACAAGTTATTGAATGGCGATGCAGGCCTATGTGCTAAACGCCGTATCACTCAACTAAACTGCGGTCACATAGACGATGTTATCAATAATTGTCAGACAGCCAGAGGAACCAGCCTGCATTTTGTAGGACTGACATCATCTGCCTCTCGGTGCAGGAAGGGTCACTTCCTAGATGACATAGACCAGTGGCGTAGCCAGGAATTTATGATGGTGGGGTTTTGGATTTTTTGGTCTGGCCGGATGCCCTTTCTGACACCAACCCAACAGTATTACAGTAAATAAAAGGGAACAAAGTAAGAAAAACAATTGTTACTACAAGCAATTGTTTTGTGTTTCTTATTTGAGTGGATAAATTATCTTTAAAAAACTTTTTCCATAGGTCAATGTGGGTGGTTTAACCCCCGAAATCCCCCTTGTCTACGCCACTGACCTAGACGGTTGCAATGTAATGTAAAAGAAAGCTAGCACCATAAGTGCCTCTTAGAGGCTTTGTGTACGCGGTTGCGGCTAAGAGCCAAGTGGAAAAGGTTGGACTGTGTCTTAAAATGTTCGAGAAAATGGATTGCAGTTCGTACGATATGAAACTGAGTAGGCATAATTTTCAGTAGGTGTTTGCTGGATTGAGTCCGATCGACGATACACAAATATAAAAAGTCGGTGTAATGATTGGTACGATAAAGCGAGTGGGTTAAAATTCATCGCGGCAGCCTAAGCATAAGGGAGAGTGCTCCAAGACGCCCATGCTAAGGAAAATTGTGCTTTTCTTCGGTATGTATTCCAAGAGAAGAACATGTTTGACCCCAATGCAAAGAGTGATCATTAATGAAGCAATGACAACAACTATAGAACTTAATTCAAGAAGACCAATTGTGTAAATTTAAAAAAGTAGACCCCTCCAAACTGGGCGTCTTAGGAACCCTGAAAATTGACTAAAACGATCATGCATTTTTAGACTAAAGCAAAAAACTGCATATCAGAGGAAACAAACTGAACGAAGACTAAAAGGTCCTAAAGATACAAAGCAATTCAAAACTCAAGAAGCAAAAACCCAATCTCATGTTGTAAGTCATTATATTGTCATTTTCTCAGACTAGTGACAAAAGTCACACACGAATTCTTGAGATGTCCTTTCGTCTGTACATTCTTCATGACACCAACATTTACACTTCCTGCATTCTTTCCATTTCACTGAAGTTTTGGGCAAGGGTGAAATAGATTGAATAAACACTGATAAATTTGCATATGGGCCCCGTATTTTTATGAGTAAAAGGTGGTGTCATGGTGGGTACCGATTTTTGGCCATTTGCTCATAGTATCAAAGACGCTCATGGGCATCTTGTAATCTCTAGGTTTCCTATACACTCAAGACGCCCATGGGCTTCTTGTAATCTCTATGCCACCCATGTATTCAAGATGACCATGGGCATCTTGTAATTTTCAAGTCCTGCTCTACCGACGCCATTTTATTTAACGAGATCAATGTTTAAGATCTATGTAAAACCATTAAAACAACTGCAAGTGAGCACAGAATAAACGTTGAAACGCGCGAATTGGTACTGCATACGGTTAAAGAGAAAATTAGGAAGATTCGTAAATGTGTACTTACTCAAAAGTGGTGAAAATTTAGAAAATTGATTTATCGCGTCAATATCTCGAATATTGAAATATTATTGTTATGGGAAGTTCACAAGATGTCGCTTCATATAATGAGACAACTAAAACACGAATATGTATCTTTTCAACCGTTTTAAAGGGGATGGGCATCTTACCCGCCCTGGGCGTCTTGTAGCACTCTCCCCTATCTTGTTTACTTTAAGACATG
>CATKHU010000035.1:5000-15045 GCA_949752735.1 Lumbricus terrestris
CCTAACCCTAACCCTAACCCTAACCCTAACCCTAACCCTAACCCTAACCCTAACCCTAACCCTAACCCTAACCCTAACCCTAACCCTAACCCTAACCCTAACCCTAACCCTAACCTAACCCTAACCCTAACCCTAACCCTAACCCTAACCCTAACCCTAACCCTAACCCTAACCCTAACCCTAACCCTAACCCTAACCCTAACCCTAACCCTAACCCTAACCCTAACCCTAACCCTAACCCTAACCCTAACCCTAACCCTAACCCTAACCCTAACCCTAACCCTAACCCTAACCCTAACCCTAACCCTAACCCTAACCCTAACCCTAACCCTAACCCTAACCCTAACCCTAACCCTAACCCTAACCCTAACCCTAACCCTAACCCTAACCCTAACCCTAACCCTAACCCTAACCCTAACCCTAACCCTAACCCTAACCCTAACCCTAACCCTAACCCTAACCCTAACCCTAACCCTAACCCTAACCCTAACCCTAACCCTAACCCTAACCCTAACCCTAACCCTAACCCTAACCCTAACCCTAACCCTAACCCTAACCCTAACCCTAACCCTAACCCTAACCCTAACCCTAACCCTAACCCTAACCCTAACCCTAACCCTAACCCTAACCCTAACCCTAACCCTAACCCTAACCCTAACCCTAACCCTAACCCTAACCCTAACCCTAACCCTAACCCTAACCCTAACCCTAACCCTAACCCTAACCCTAACCCTAACCCTAACCCTAACCCTAACCCTAACCCTAACCCTAACCCTAACCCTAACCCTAACCCTAACCCTAACCCTAACCCTAACCCTAACCCTAACCCTAACCCTAACCCTAACCCTAACCCTAACCCTAACCCTAACCCTAACCCTAACCCTAACCCTAACCCTAACCCTAACCCTAACCCTAACCCTAACCCTAACCCTAACCCTAACCCTAACCCTAACCCTAACCCTAACCCTAACCCTAACCCTAACCCTAACCCTAACCCTAACCCTAACCCTAACCCTAACCCTAACCCTAACCCTAACCCTAACCCTAACCCTAACCCTAACCCTAACCCTAACCCTAACCCTAACCCTAACCCTAACCCTAACCCTAACCCTAACCCTAACCCTAACCCTAACCCTAACCCTAACCCTAACCCTAACCCTAACCCTAACCCTAACCCTAACCCTAACCCTAACCCTAACCCTAACCCTAACCCTAACCCTAACCCTAACCCTAACCCTAACCCTAACCCTAACCCTAACCCTAACCCTAACCCTAACCCTAACCCTAACCCTAACCCTAACCCTAACCCTAACCCTAACCCTAACCCTAACCCTAACCCTAACCCTAACCCTAACCCTAACCCTAACCCTAACCCTAACCCTAACCCTAACCCTAACCCTAACCCTAACCCTAACCCTAACCCTAACCCTAACCCTAACCCTAACCCTAACCCTAACCCTAACCCTAACCCTAACCCTAACCCTAACCCTAACCCTAACCCTAACCCTAACCCTAACCCTAACCCTAACCCTAACCCTAACCCTAACCCTAACCCTAACCCTAACCCTAACCCTAACCCTAACCCTAACCCTAACCCTAACCCTAACCCTAACCCTAACCCTAACCCTAACCCTAACCCTAACCCTAACCCTAACCCTAACCCTAACCCTAACCCTAACCCTAACCCTAACCCTAACCCTAACCCTAACCCTAACCCTAACCCTAACCCTAACCCTAACCCTAACCCTAACCCTAACCCTAACCCTAACCCTAACCCTAACCCTAACCCTAACCCTAACCCTAACCCTAACCCTAACCCTAACCCTAACCCTAACCCTAACCCTAACCCTAACCCTAACCCTAACCCTAACCCTAACCCTAACCCTAACCCTAACCCTAACCCTAACCCTAACCCTAACCCTAACCCTAACCCTAACCCTAACCCTAACCCTAACCCTAACCCTAACCCTAACCCTAACCCTAACCCTAACCCTAACCCTAACCCTAACCCTAACCCTAACCCTAACCCTAACCCTAACCCTAACCCTAACCCTAACCCTAACCCTAACCCTAACCCTAACCCTAACCCTAACCCTAACCCTAACCCTAACCCTAACCCTAACCCTAACCCTAACCCTAACCCTAACCCTAACCCTAACCCTAACCCTAACCCTAACCCTAACCCTAACCCTAACCCTAACCCTAACCCTAACCCTAACCCTAACCCTAACCCTAACCCTAACCCTAACCCTAACCCTAACCCTAACCCTAACCCTAACCCTAACCCTAACCCTAACCCTAACCCTAACCCTAACCCTAACCCTAACCCTAACCCTAACCCTAACCCTAACCCTAACCCTAACCCTAACCCTAACCCTAACCCTAACCCTAACCCTAACCCTAACCCTAACCCTAACCCTAACCCTAACCCTAACCCTAACCCTAACCCTAACCCTAACCCTAACCCTAACCCTAACCCTAACCCTAACCCTAACCCTAACCCTAACCCTAACCCTAACCCTAACCCTAACCCTAACCCTAACCCTAACCCTAACCCTAACCCTAACCCTAACCCTAACCCTAACCCTAACCCTAACCTAACCCTAACCCTAACCCTAACCCTAACCCTAACCCTAACCCTAACCCTAACCCTAACCCTAACCCTAACCCTAACCCTAACCCTAACCCTAACCCTAACCCTAACCCTAACCCTAACCCTAACCCTAACCCTAACCCTAACCCTAACCCTAACCCTAACCCTAACCCTAACCCTAACCCTAACCCTAACCCTAACCCTAACCCTAACCCTAACCCTAACCCTAACCCTAACCCTAACCCTAACCCTAACCCTAACCCTAACCCTAACCCTAACCCTAACCCTAACCCTAACCCTAACCCTAACCCTAACCCTAACCCTAACCCTAACCCTAACCCTAACCCTAACCCTAACCCTAACCCTAACCCTAACCCTAACCCTAACCCTAACCCTAACCCTAACCCTAACCCTAACCCTAACCCTAACCCTAACCCTAACCCTAACCCTAACCCTAACCCTAACCCTAACCCTAACCCTAACCCTAACCCTAACCCTAACCCTAACCCTAACCCTAACCCTAACCCTAACCCTAACCCTAACCCTAACCCTAACCCTAACCCTAACCCTAACCCTAACCCTAACCCTAACCCTAACCCTAACCCTAACCCTAACCCTAACCCTAACCCTAACCCTAACCCTAACCCTAACCCTAACCCTAACCCTAACCCTAACCCTAACCCTAACCCTAACCCTAACCCTAACCCTAACCCTAACCCTAACCCTAACCCTAACCCTCAACTCAACTCAGTCAACTCAACTCAGTCAACTCAACTCAACTCAACTCAACTCAACTCAACTCAACTCAACTCCACTCAACTCAACTCAACTCAACTCAACTCAGTCAACTCAACTCAACTCAACTCAACTCATCTCAACTCAACTCAACTCAGTCAACTCAACTCAGTCAACTCAACTCAACTCAACTCAACTCAACTCAACTCAACTCAACTCAACTCAGTCAACTCAACTCAGTCAACTCAACTCAACTCAACTCAACTCAACTCAACTCAACTCAGCTCAACTCAACTTAACTCAACTCAACTCAGTCAACTCAACTCAGTCAACTCAACTCAACTCAACTCAACTCAACTCAACTCAACTCAGTCAACTCAACTCAGTCAACTCAACTCAACTCAACTCAACTCAACTCAACTCAACTCAACTCAGTCAACTCAACTCAGTCAACTCAACTCAACTCAACTCAACTCAACTCAGTCAACTCAACTCAGTCAACTCAACTCAACTCAACTCAACTCAACTCAACTCAACTCAACTCAGTCAACTCAACTCAGTCAACTCAACTCAACTCAACTCAACTCAACTCAACTCAACTCAACTCGGCAGGATAGACGGCAAGATAGACGGCAAGATAGACGGCTAGATAGACGGCACGGCAAGATAGACGTCAAGATAGACGGCAAGATAGACGGCAAGATAGACGGCAAGATAGACGGCAAGATAGACGGCAAGATAGACGGCAAGATAGACGGCAAGATAGACGGCAAGATAGACGGCAAGATAGACGGCAAGATAGACGGCAAGATAGACGGCAAGATAGACGGCAAGATAGACGGCAAGATAGACGGCAAGATAGACGGCAAGATAGACGGCAAGATAGACGGCAAGATAGACGGCACGGCAAGATAGACGGCAAGATAGACGGCACGGCAAGATAGACGGCAAGATAGACGGCAAGGTAGACGGCAAGATAGACGGCAAGATAGACGGCAAGATAGACGGCAAGATAGACGGCAAGATAGACGGCAAGATAGACGGCAAGATAGACGGCAAGATAGACGGCAAGATAGACGGCAAGATAGACGGCAAGATAGACGGCACGGCAAGATAGACGGCAAGATAGACGGCAAGAAAGACGGCAAGATAGACGCCAAGATAGACGGCAAGATAGACGGCAAGATAGACGGCAAGATAGACGGCAAGATAGACGGCAAGATAGACGGCAAGATAGACGGCAAGATAGACGGCAAGATAGACGGCAAGATAGACGGCAAGATAGACGGCAAGATAGACGGCAAGATAGACGGCAAGATAGACGGCAAGATAGACGGCAAGATAGACGGCAAGATAGACGGCAAGATAGACGGCAACTCAACTCAACTCAACTCAACTCAGTCAACTCAACTCAACACAACTCAACTCAACTCAACTCAACTCAACTCAACTCAGTCAACTCAACTCAGTCAACTCAACTCAACTCAACTCAACTCAACTCAACTCAACTCAACTCAACTCAGTCAACTCAACTCAGTCAACTCAACTCAACTCAACTCAACTCAACTCAACTCAACTCAACTCACCTCAACTCAGTCAACTCAACTCAGTCAACTCAACTCAACTCAACTACATTCAACTCAACTCAACTCAACTCAACTCAACTCAACTCAGTCAACTCAACTCAACTCAACTCAACTCAACTCAACTCAACTCAGTCAACTCAACTCAGTCAACTCAACTCAACTCAACTCAACTCAACTTAACTCAACTCAACTCAACTCAGTCAACTCAACTCAGTCAACTCAACTCAACTCAACTCAACTCAACTCAACTCAACTCAACTCAACTCAACTCAACTCAGCTCAACTCAACTCAACTCAACTCAACTCAGTCAACTCAACTCAGTCAACTCAACTCAACTCAACTCAACTCAACTCAACTCAACTCAACTCAACTCAGTCAACTCAGTCAACTCAACTCAACTCAACTCAACTCAACTCAACTCAACTCAACTCAGTCAACTCAACTCGGTCAACTCAACTCAACTCAACTCAACTCAACTCAACTCAAATCAACTCAACTCAACTCAACTCAACTCAACTCAGCTCAACTCAACTCAACTCAACTCAGTCAATTCAACTCAGTCAACTCAACTCAACTCAACTCAACACAACTCAACTCAACTCAACTCAACTCAACTCAACTCAGTCAACTCAGTCAACTCAACTCAACTCAACTCAACTCAACTCAACTCAACTCAGTCAACTCAACTCAACTCAACTCAACTCAACTCAACTCAACTCAACTCAACTCAACTCAACTCAACTCAGTCAACTCAACTCAGTCAACTCAACTCAACTCAACTCAACTCAACTCAACTCAACTCAACTCAGTCAACTCAACTCGGTCAACTCAACTCAACTCAACTCAACTCAACTCACCTCAACTCAGTCAACTCAACTCAGTCAACTCAACTCAACTCAACTCAACTCAGCTCAACTCAACTCAACTCAACTCAACTCAACTTAGTCAACTCAACTCAACTCAACTCAACTCAACTCAACTCAACTCAACTCAGTCAACTCAACTCAGTCAACTAAACTCAACTCAACTCAACTCAACTCAACTCAACTCAACTCAACTCAACTCAGTCAACTCAACTCAGTCAACTCAACTCAACTCAACTCAACTCAACTCAACTCAACTCAGCTCAACTCAACTCAACTCAACTCAGTCAACTCAACTCAGTCAAATCAACTCAACTCAACTCAACTCAACTCAACTCAACTCAGTCAACTCAACTCAGTCAACTCAACTCAACTCAACTCAACTCAACTCCACTCAACTCAACTCAACTCAACTCAACTCAGTCAACTCAACTCAACTCAACTCAACTCAACTCAACTCAACTCAACTCAGTCAACTCAACTCAGTCAACTCAACTCAACTCAACTCAACTCAGCTCAACTCAACTCAATTTAACTCAACTCAACTCAGCTCAACTCAACTCAACTCAACTCAACTCAGTCAACTCAACTCAGTCAACTCAACTCAACTCAAGTCAACTCAACTCAACTCAGTCAACTCAACTCAGTCAACTCAACTCAACTCAACTCAACTCAAATCAACTCAACTCAACTCAACTCAGTCAACTCAACTCAGTCAACTCAACTCAACTCAACTCAACTCAACTCAACTCAGTCAACTCAACTCAGTCAACTCAACTCAACTCAGCTCAACTCAACTCAACTCAACTCAACTCAACTCACCTCAACTCAGTCAACTCAACTCAGTCAACTCAACTCAACTCAACTCAACTCAACTCAACTCAACTCAGTCAACTCAACTCAACTCAGTCAATTCAACTCAGTTAACTCAACTCAACTCAACTCAACTCAACTCGACTCAACTCAACTCATCTCAACTCAACTCAACTCAGCTCAACTCAACTCAACTCAACTCAACTCAACTCAGTCAACTCAACTCAGTCAACTCAACTCAACTCAACTCAACTCAACTCAACTCAACTCAGTCAACTCAACTCAGTCAACTCAACTCAGTCAACTCAACTCAACTCAACTCAACTCAGCTCAACTCAACTCAACTCAACTCAACTCAGTCAACTCAACTCAGTCAACTCAACTCAACTCAACTCAACTCAACTCAACTCAACTTAGTCAACTCAACTCAGTCAACTCAACTCAACTCAACTCAACTCAACTCAACTCAACTCAGCTCAACTCAACTCAACTCAACTCAGTCAACTCAACTCAGTCAAATCAACTCAACTCAACTCAACTCAACTCAACTCAACTCAGTCAACTCAACTCAGTCAACTCAACTCAACTCAACTCAACTCAACTCCACTCAACTCAACTCAACTCAACTCAACTCAGTCAACTCAACTCAACTCAACTCAACTCAACTCAACTCAACTCAGTCAACTCAACTCAGTCAACTCAACTCAACTCAACTCAACTCAGCTCAACTCAACTCAATTTAACTCAACTCAACTCAGCTCAACTCAACTCAACTCAACTCAACTCAGTCAACTCAACTCAGTCAACTCAACTCAACTCAAGTCAACTCAACTCAACTCAACTAAACTCAACTCAACTAAACTCAACTCAACTAAACTCAACTCAACTCAACTCAACTCAACTCCACTCATTCAACTCAACTCAGTCAACTCAACTCAACTCAACTCAACTCAACTCAACTCAACTCAACTCAACTCCACTCATTCAACTCAACTCAGTCAACTCAACTCAACTCAACTCAACTCAACTCAGCTCAACTCAACTCAATTTAACTCAACTCAACTCAGCTCAACTCAACTCAACTCAACTCAACTCAGTCAACTCAACTCAGTCAACTCAACTCAACTCAACTCAACTCAACTCAACTCAACTCAACTCAGCTCAACTCAACTCAGTCAACTCAACTCAACTCAACTCAGTCAACTCAACTCAGTCAACTCAACTCAACTCAACTCAACTCAGTCAACTCAACTCAGTCAACTCAACTCAGTCAACTCAACTCAACTCAACTCAACTCAACTCAACTCAACTCAACTCAACTCAGTCAACTCAACTCAGTCAACTCAACTCAACTCAACTCAACTCAACTCAACTCAACTCAAATCAACTCAAATCAACTCAACTCAACTCAACTCAACTCAGTCAACTCAACTCAGTCAACTCAACTCAACTCAACTCAACTCAAATCAACTCAACTCAACTCAACTCAGTCAACTCAACTCAGTCAACTCAACTCAACTCAACTCAACTCAACTCAACTCAGTCAACTCAACTCAGTCAACTCAACTCAACTCAGCTCAACTCAACTCAACTCAACTCAACTCACCTCAACTCAGTCAACTCAACTCAGTCAACTCAACTCAACTCAACTCAACTCAACTCAACTCAGTCAACTCAACTCAACTCAGTCAATTCAACTCAGTTAACTCAACTCAACTCAACTCAACTCAACTCGACTCAACTCAACTCATCTCAACTCAACTCAACTCAGCTCAACTCAACTCAACTCAACTCAACTCAACTCAACTCAGTCAACTCAACTCAGTCAACTCAACTCAACTCAACTCAACTCAACTCAACTCAACTCAACTCAGTCAACTCAACTCAGTCAACTCAACTCAGTCAACTCAACTCAACTCAACTCAACTCAACTCAGTCAACTCAACTCAGTCAACTCAACTCAACTCAACTCAACTCAACTCAACTCAACTTAGTCAACTCAACTCAGTCAACTCAACTCAACTCAACTCAACTCAACTCAGTCAACTCAACTCAGTCAACTCAACTCAACTCAACTCAACTCAACTCAACTCAACTCAGTCAACTCAACTCAGTCAACTCAACTCAACTTAACTCAACTCAACTCAACTCAACTCAACTCAGTCAACTCAACTCAGTCAACTCAACTCAGTCAACTCAACTCAACTCAACTCAACTCAACTCAACTCAACTCAACTCAACTCAGTCAACTCAACTCAGTCAACTCAACTCAACTCAACTCAACTCAACTCAACTCAACTCAACTCAACTCGGCAAGATAGACGGCAAGATAGACGGCAAGATAGACGGCTAGATAGACGGCACGGCAAGATAGACGTCAAGATAGACGGCAAGATAGACGGCAAGATAGACGGCAAGATAGACGGCAAGATAGACGGCAAGATAGACGGCAAGATAGACGGCAAGATAGACGGCAAGATAGACGGCAAGATAGACGGCAAGATAGACGGCAAGATAGACGGCAAGATAGACGGCAAGATAGACGGCAAGATAGACGGCAAGATAGACGCCAAGATAGACGGCAAGATAGACGGCAAGATAGACGGCAAGATAGACGGCAAGATAGACGGCAAGATAGACGGCAAGATAGACGGCAAGATAGACGGCAAGATAGACGGCAAGATAGACGGCACGGCAAGATAGACGGCAAGATTGACGGCAAGATAGACGGCACGGCAAGATAGACGGCAAGATAGACGGCAAGATAGACGGCAAGATAGACGGCAAGATAGACGGCAAGATAGACGGCAAGATAGACGGCAAGATAGACGGCAAGATAGACGGCAAGATAGACGGCAAGATAGACGGCAAGATAGACGGCAAGATAGACGGCAAGATAGACGGCACGGCAAGATAGACGGCAAGATAGACGGCAAGATAGACGGCACGGCAAGATAGACGGCAAGATAGACGGCAAGATAGACGGCAAGATAGACGGCAAGATAGACGGCAAGATAGACGGCAAGATAGACGGCAAGATAGACGGCAAGATAGACGGCAAGAAAGACGGCAAGATAGACGCCAAGATAGACGGCAAGATAGACGGCAAGATAGACGGCAAGATAGATGGCAAGATAGACGGCAAGATAGACGGCAAGATAGACGGCAAGATAGACGGCAAGATAGACGGCAAGATAGACGGCAAGATAGACGGCAAGATAGACGGCACGGCAAGATAGACGGCAAGATAGACGGCAAAATAGACGGCAAGATAGACGGCAAGATAGACGGCAAGATAGACGGCAAGATAGACGGCAAGATAGACGGCAAGATAGACGGCAAGATAGACGGCAAGATAGACGGCAAGATAGACGGCAAGATAGACGGCAAGATAGACGGCAAGATAGACGGCAACTCAACTCAACTCAACTCAACTCAGTCAACTCAACTCAAC
>CATKHU010000036.1:5000-80718 GCA_949752735.1 Lumbricus terrestris
CCCTAACCCTAACCCTAACCCTAACCCTAACCCTAACCCTAACCCTAACCCTAACCCTAACCCTAACCCTAACCCTAACCCTAACCCTAACCCTAACCCTAACCCTAACCCTAACCCTAACCCTAACCCTAACCCTAACCCTAACCCTAACCCTAACCCTAACCCTAACCCTAACCCTAACCCTAACCCTAACCCTAACCCTAACCCTAACCCTAACCCTAACCCTAACCCTAACCCTAACCCTAACCCTAACCCTAACCCTAACCCTAACCCTAACCCTAACCCTAACCCTAACCCTAACCCTAACCCTAACCCTAACCCTAACCCTAACCCTAACCCTAACCCTAACCCTAACCCTAACCCTAACCCTAACCCTAACCCTAACCCTAACCCTAACCCTAACCCTAACCCTAACCCTAACCCTAACCCTAACCCTAACCCTAACCCTAACCCTAACCCTAACCCTAACCCTAACCCTAACCCTAACCCTAACCCTAACCCTAACCCTAACCCTAACCCTAACCCTAACCCTAACCCTAACCCTAACCCTAACCCTAACCCTAACCCTAACCCTAACCCTAACCCTAACCCTAACCCTAACCCTAACCCTAACCCTAACCCTAACCCTAACCCTAACCCTAACCCTAACCCTAACCCTAACCCTAACCCTAACCCTAACCCTAACCCTAACCCTAACCCTAACCCTAACCCTAACCCTAACCCTAACCCTAACCCTAACCCTAACCCTAACCCTAACCCTAACCCTAACCCTAACCCTAACCCTAACCCTAACCCTAACCCTAACCCTAACCCTAACCCTAACCCTAACCCTAACCCTAACCCTAACCCTAACCCTAACCCTAACCCTAACCCTAACCCTAACCCTAACCCTAACCCTAACCCTAACCCTAACCCTAACCCTAACCCTAACCCTAACCCTAACCCTAACCCTAACCCTAACCCTAACCCTAACCCTAACCCTAACCCTAACCCTAACCCTAACCCTAACCCTAACCCTAACCCTAACCCTAACCCTAACCCTAACCCTAACCCTAACCCTAACCCTAACCCTAACCCTAACCCTAACCCTAACCCTAACCCTAACCCTAACCCTAACCCTAACCCTAACCCTAACCCTAACCCTAACCCTAACCCTAACCCTAACCCTAACCCTAACCCTAACCCTAACCCTAACCCTAACCCTAACCCTAACCCTAACCCTAACCCTAACCCTAACCCTAACCCTAACCCTAACCCTAACCCTAACCCTAACCCTAACCCTAACCCTAACCCTAACCCTAACCCTAACCCTAACCCTAACCCTAACCCTAACCCTAACCCTAACCCTAACCCTAACCCTAACCCTAACCCTAACCCTAACCCTAACCCTAACCCTAACCCTAACCCTAACCCTAACCCTAACCCTAACCCTAACCCTAACCCTAACCCTAACCCTAACCCTAACCCTAACCCTAACCCTAACCCTAACCCTAACCCTAACCCTAACCCTAACCCTAACCCTAACCCTAACCCTAACCCTAACCCTAACCCTAACCCTAACCCTAACCCTAACCCTAACCCTAACCCTAACCCTAACCCTAACCCTAACCCTAACCCTAACCCTAACCCTAACCCTAACCCTAACCCTAACCCTAACCCTAACCCTAACCCTAACCCTAACCCTAACCCTAACCCTAACCCTAACCCTAACCCTAACCCTAACCCTAACCCTAACCCTAACCCTAACCCTAACCCTAACCCTAACCCTAACCCTAACCCTAACCCTAACCCTAACCCTAACCCTAACCCTAACCCTAACCCTAACCCTAACCCTAACCCTAACCCTAACCCTAACCCTAACCCTAACCCTAACCCTAACCCTAACCCTAACCCTAACCCTAACCCTAACCCTAACCCTAACCCTAACCCTAACCCTAACCCTAACCCTAACCCTAACCCTAACCCTAACCCTAACCCTAACCCTAACCCTAACCCTAACCCTAACCCTAACCCTAACCCTAACCCTAACCCTAACCCTAACCCTAACCCTAACCCTAACCCTAACCCTAACCCTAACCCTAACCCTAACCCTAACCCTAACCCTAACCCTAACCCTAACCCTAACCCTAACCCTAACCCTAACCCTAACCCTAACCCTAACCCTAACCCTAACCCTAACCCTAACCCTAACCCTAACCCTAACCCTAACCCTAACCCTAACCCTAACCCTAACCCTAACCCTAACCCTAACCCTAACCCTAACCCTAACCCTAACCCTAACCCTAACCCTAACCCTAACCCTAACCCTAACCCTAACCCTAACCCTAACCCTAACCCTAACCCTAACCCTAACCCTAACCCTAACCCTAACCCTAACCCTAACCCTAACCCTAACCCTAACCCTAACCCTAACCCTAACCCTAACCCTAACCCTAACCCTAACCCTAACCCTAACCCTAACCCTAACCCTAACCCTAACCCTAACCCTAACCCTAACCCTAACCCTAACCCTAACCCTAACCCTAACCCTAACCCTAACCCTAACCCTAACCCTAACCCTAACCCTAACCCTAACCCTAACCCTAACCCTAACCCTAACCCTAACCCTAACCCTAACCCTAACCCTAACCCTAACCCTAACCCTAACCCTAACCCTAACCCTAACCCTAACCCTAACCCTAACCCTAACCCTAACCCTAACCCTAACCCTAACCCTAACCCTAACCCTAACCCTAACCCTAACCCTAACCCTAACCCTAACCCTAACCCTAACCCTAACCCTAACCCTAACCCTAACCCTAACCCTAACCCTAACCCTAACCCTAACCCTAACCCTAACCCTAACCCTAACCCTAACCCTAACCCTAACCCTAACCCTAACCCTAACCCTAACCCTAACCCTAACCCTAACCCTAACCCTAACCCTAACCCTAACCCTAACCCTAACCCTAACCCTAACCCTAACCCTAACCCTAACCCTAACCCTAACCCTAACCCTAACCCTAACCCTAACCCTAACCCTAACCCTAACCCTAACCCTAACCCTAACCCTAACCCTAACCCTAACCCTAACCCTAACCCTAACCCTAACCCTAACCCTAACCCTAACCCTAACCCTAACCCTAACCCTAACCCTAACCCTAACCCTAACCCTAACCCTAACCCTAACCCTAACCCTAACCCTAACCCTAACCCTAACCCTAACCCTAACCCTAACCCTAACCCTAACCCTAACCCTAACCCTAACCCTAACCCTAACCCTAACCCTAACCCTAACCCTAACCCTAACCCTAACCCTAACCCTAACCCTAACCCTAACCCTAACCCTAACCCTAACCCTAACCCTAACCCTAACCCTAACCCTAACCCTAACCCTAACCCTAACCCTAACCCTAACCCTAACCCTAACCCTAACCCTAACCCTAACCCTAACCCTAACCCTAACCCTAACCCTAACCCTAACCCTAACCCTAACCCTAACCCTAACCCTAACCCTAACCCTAACCCTAACCCTAACCCTAACCCTAACCCTAACCCTAACCCTAACCCTAACCCTAACCCTAACCCTAACCCTAACCCTAACCCTAACCCTAACCCTAACCCTAACCCTAACCCTAACCCTAACCCTAACCCTAACCCTAACCCTAACCCTAACCCTAACCCTAACCCTAACCCTAACCCTAACCCTAACCCTAACCCTAACCCTAACCCTAACCCTAACCCTAACCCTAACCCTAACCCTAACCCTAACCCTAACCCTAACCCTAACCCTAACCCTAACCCTAACCCTAACCCTAACCCTAACCCTAACCCTAACCCTAACCCTAACCCTAACCCTAACCCTAACCCTAACCCTAACCCTAACCCTAACCCTAACCCTAACCCTAACCCTAACCCTAACCCTAACCCTAACCCTAACCCTAACCCTAACCCTAACCCTAACCCTAACCCTAACCCTAACCCTAACCCTAACCCTAACCCTAACCCTAACCCTAACCCTAACCCTAACCCTAACCCTAACCCTAACCCTAACCCTAACCCTAACCCTAACCCTAACCCTAACCCTAACCCTAACCCTAACCCTAACCCTAACCCTAACCCTAACCCTAACCCTAACCCTAACCCTAACCCTAACCCTAACCCTAACCCTAACCCTAACCCTAACCCTAACCCTAACCCTAACCCTAACCCTAACCCTAACCCTAACCCTAACCCTAACCCTAACCCTAACCCTAACCCTAACCCTAACCCTAACCCTAACCCTAACCCTAACCCTAACCCTAACCCTAACCCTAACCCTAACCCTAACCCTAACCCTAACCCTAACCCTAACCCTAACCCTAACCCTAACCCTAACCCTAACCCTAACCCTAACCCTAACCCTAACCCTAACCCTAACCCTAACCCTAACCCTAACCCTAACCCTAACCCTAACCCTAACCCTAACCCTAACCCTAACCCTAACCCTAACCCTAACCCTAACCCTAACCCTAACCCTAACCCTAACCCTAACCCTAACCCTAACCCTAACCCTAACCCTAACCCTAACCCTAACCCTAACCCTAACCCTAACCCTAACCCTAACCCTAACCCTAACCCTAACCCTAACCCTAACCCTAACCCTAACCCTAACCCTAACCCTAACCCTAACCCTAACCCTAACCCTAACCCTAACCCTAACCCTAACCCTAACCCTAACCCTAACCCTAACCCTAACCCTAACCCTAACCCTAACCCTAACCCTAACCCTAACCCTAACCCTAACCCTAACCCTAACCCTAACCCTAACCCTAACCCTAACCCTAACCCTAACCCTAACCCTAACCCTAACCCTAACCCTAACCCTAACCCTAACCCTAACCCTAACCCTAACCCTAACCCTAACCCTAACCCTAACCCTAACCCTAACCCTAACCCTAACCCTAACCCTAACCCTAACCCTAACCCTAACCCTGAGGAGGGGCCGCTACCCTCGCTAGTACCTATATGCCCACCGGCAAAGGTCTAGTATACTCTATTCTAAGGCCCAGGACGCAAGATGCAGAGGCCTATACTAATATACTCTACTACTACTGAGCCAAAGAAGCTACAAAGCAGAGGCTGTAAAACATAATACTATTATAATATGTAGCTGGGGAGTTGAGAAAAGCACCCCGGAAGCGCTGGAGGAGTCGATTGTGCCCGTGCACCTGTATATAGTTCTTTTAAACCTAACTCTAGCCAGTGCCTAACTTCTCCTTTGGCGTCTACGGACAGTGTTACAGCCTACAGGAAGAGGGAAACTCACGGAGATCCCTCCCTGTATAGGACTCTCCTCAGTCTACATTTTACACATATATATATATTTCATATATAGATATATGAGGTTTGAGGTGTTTATAGTATTTTTGCACATATATAGCCTACATGCAAATGGGCAGGGCCGTACTATTATGCATAAAATAAGGATAACTAACCCTAACCCTAAAACTAACCCTAAACAAGGGAAATATAGAAATACAGGAACAAAGACGCTGCGGAACAACCGCAAGCATAATTATATCATATTCATACATGGAAAGGTCAATCGATCTAATAGGAGCTTTGATATAGAGATATATTCATTCTGATGATTTTATACAATAGCCAAAGGGCCAAAGAACCCACACAGCAAAGAACGAAAAAATCTGTCGATTAGTATAAAAACTATGAATATTTTTTGCACACATAGAGCCTACAGGCCAAACGGCTGGGGCAGTGCTATTGGGCGTCAAATATTTGAATTTTGAAGGTGTATGTCGGTCTGCCTGCCTGTGTCTCTCCATGTCTGCGTCTGTGAGGTCCAAGATGGCTCGCAACAGATGCAACCGCCGTGCGACGGTCACAACCGCCACCGCATCCCCCCTCAGGGCACAGTCCCTTGTTTGAGCCGTGGGCCGCCGCCTGGTCAGCCGCCGCCACCGCCACTACCACCTCTGAGGGCCATAGCCCCACTTATAGAGGTCCCTTCCTCGACGTCTGCAGTTTGAAATCAACAGTCCGCACAGATGGCAAGACCCAGGAGCGCTCAGTCAAGGCAGCCGAAAAACCAACAAAGTGGTATTGTATAATATAATATTATAATAGGCCCACTATGGCCAACATTACTCTATCTATGGTAGCTCTCTCCTCACTCTTGTGCTTTCTTGACCACGCCAACAAGCGGGCAACTCAGCCACGGACAGAACATTTCTGCCGTGCCAGTCCCAAGCCTGGACAAATGAGGAGGGGCCGCTACCCTCGCTAGTACCTATATGCCCACCGGCAAAGGTCTAGTATACTCTATTCTAAGGCCCAGGACGCAAGATGCAGAGGCCTATACTAATATACTCTACTACTACTGAGCCAAAGAAGCTACAAAGCAGAGGCTGTAAAACATAATACTATTATAATATGTAGCTGGGGAGTTGAGAAAAGCACCCCGGAAGCGCTGGAGGAGTCGATTGTGCCCGTGCACCTGTATATAGTTCTTTTAAACCTAACTCTAGCCAGTGCCTAACTTCTCCTTTGGCGTCTACGGACAGTGTTACAGCCTACAGGAAGAGGGAAACTCACGGAGATCCCTCCCTGTATAGGACTCTCCTCAGTCTACATTTTACACATATATATATATTTCATATATAGATATATGAGGTTTGAGGTGTTTATAGTATTTTTGCACATATATAGCCTACATGCAAATGGGCAGGGCCGTACTATTATGCATAAAATAAGGATAACTAACCCTAACCCTAAAACTAACCCTAAACAAGGGAAATATAGAAATACAGGAACAAAGACGCTGCGGAACAACCGCAAGCATAATTATATCATATTCATACATGGAAAGGTCAATCGATCTAATAGGAGCTTTGATATAGAGATATATTCATTCTGATGATTTTATACAATAGCCAAAGGGCCAAAGAACCCACACAGCAAAGAACGAAAAAATCTGTCGATTAGTATAAAAACTATGAATATTTTTTGCACACATAGAGCCTACAGGCCAAACGGCTGGGGCAGTGCTATTGGGCGTCAAATATTTGAATTTTGAAGGTGTATGTCGGTCTGCCTGCCTGTGTCTCTCCATGTCTGCGTCTGTGAGGTCCAAGATGGCTCGCAACAGATGCAACCGCCGTGCGACGGTCACAACCGCCACCGCATCCCCCCTCAGGGCACAGTCCCTTGTTTGAGCCGTGGGCCGCCGCCTGGTCAGCCGCCGCCACCGCCACTACCACCTCTGAGGGCCATAGCCCCACTTATAGAGGTCCCTTCCTCGACGTCTGCAGTTTGAAATCAACAGTCCGCACAGATGGCAAGACCCAGGAGCGCTCAGTCAAGGCAGCCGAAAAACCAACAAAGTGGTATTGTATAATATAATATTATAATAGGCCCACTATGGCCAACATTACTCTATCTATGGTAGCTCTCTCCTCACTCTTGTGCTTTCTTGACCACGCCAACAAGCGGGCAACTCAGCCACGGACAGAACATTTCTGCCGTGCCAGTCCCAAGCCTGGACAAATGAGGAGGGGCCGCTACCCTCGCTAGTACCTATATGCCCACCGGCAAAGGTCTAGTATACTCTATTCTAAGGCCCAGGACGCAAGATGCAGAGGCCTATACTAATATACTCTACTACTACTGAGCCAAAGAAGCTACAAAGCAGAGGCTGTAAAACATAATACTATTATAATATGTAGCTGGGGAGTTGAGAAAAGCACCCCGGAAGCGCTGGAGGAGTCGATTGTGCCCGTGCACCTGTATATAGTTCTTTTAAACCTAACCCTAACCCTAACCCTAACCCTAACCCTAACCCTAACCCTAACCCTAACCCTAACCCTAACCCTAACCCTAACCCTAACCCTAACCCTAACCCTAACCCTAACCCTAACCCTAACCCTAACCCTAACCCTAACCCTAACCCTAACCCTAACCCTAACCCTAACCCTAACCCTAACCCTAACCCTAACCCTAACCCTAACCCTAACCCTAACCCTAACCCTAACCCTAACCCTAACCCTAACCCTAACCCTAACCCTAACCCTAACCCTAACCCTAACCCTAACCCTAACCCTAACCCTAACCCTAACCCTAACCCTAACCCTAACCCTAACCCTAACCCTAACCCTAACCCTAACCCTAACCCTAACCCTAACCCTAACCCTAACCCTAACCCTAACCCTAACCCTAACCCTAACCCTAACCCTAACCCTAACCCTAACCCTAACCCTAACCCTAACCCTAACCCTAACCCTAACCCTAACCCTAACCCTAACCCTAACCCTAACCCTAACCCTAACCCTAACCCTAACCCTAACCCTAACCCTAACCCTAACCCTAACCCTAACCCTAACCCTAACCCTAACCCTAACCCTAACCCTAACCCTAACCCTAACCCTAACCCTAACCCTAACCCTAACCCTAACCCTAACCCTAACCCTAACCCTAACCCTAACCCTAACCCTAACCCTAACCCTAACCCTAACCCTAACCCTAACCCTAACCCTAACCCTAACCCTAACCCTAACCCTAACCCTAACCCTAACCCTAACCCTAACCCTAACCCTAACCCTAACCCTAACCCTAACCCTAACCCTAACCCTAACCCTAACCCTAACCCTAACCCTAACCCTAACCCTAACCCTAACCCTAACCCTAACCCTAACCCTAACCCTAACCCTAACCCTAACCCTAACCCTAACCCTAACCCTAACCCTAACCCTAACCCTAACCCTAACCCTAACCCTAACCCTAACCCTAACCCTAACCCTAACCCTAACCCTAACCCTAACCCTAACCCTAACCCTAACCCTAACCCTAACCCTAACCCTAACCCTAACCCTAACCCTAACCCTAACCCTAACCCTAACCCTAACCCTAACCCTAACCCTAACCCTAACCCTAACCCTAACCCTAACCCTAACCCTAACCCTAACCCTAACCCTAACCCTAACCCTAACCCTAACCCTAACCCTAACCCTAACCCTAACCCTAACCCTAACCCTAACCCTAACCCTAACCCTAACCCTAACCCTAACCCTAACCCTAACCCTAACCCTAACCCTAACCCTAACCCTAACCCTAACCCTAACCCTAACCCTAACCCTAACCCTAACCCTAACCCTAACCCTAACCCTAACCCTAACCCTAACCCTAACCCTAACCCTAACCCTAACCCTAACCCTAACCCTAACCCTAACCCTAACCCTAACCCTAACCCTAACCCTAACCCTAACCCTAACCCTAACCCTAACCCTAACCCTAACCCTAACCCTAACCCTAACCCTAACCCTAACCCTAACCCTAACCCTAACCCTAACCCTAACCCTAACCCTAACCCTAACCCTAACCCTAACCCTAACCCTAACCCTAACCCTAACCCTAACCCTAACCCTAACCCTAACCCTAACCCTAACCCTAACCCTAACCCTAACCCTAACCCTAACCCTAACCCTAACCCTAACCCTAACCCTAACCCTAACCCTAACCCTAACCCTAACCCTAACCCTAACCCTAACCCTAACCCTAACCCTAACCCTAACCCTAACCCTAACCCTAACCCTAACCCTAACCCTAACCCTAACCCTAACCCTAACCCTAACCCTAACCCTAACCCTAACCCTAACCCTAACCCTAACCCTAACCCTAACCCTAACCCTAACCCTAACCCTAACCCTAACCCTAACCCTAACCCTAACCCTAACCCTAACCCTAACCCTAACCCTAACCCTAACCCTAACCCTAACCCTAACCCTAACCCTAACCCTAACCCTAACCCTAACCCTAACCCTAACCCTAACCCTAACCCTAACCCTAACCCTAACCCTAACCCTAACCCTAACCCTAACCCTAACCCTAACCCTAACCCTAACCCTAACCCTAACCCTAACCCTAACCCTAACCCTAACCCTAACCCTAACCCTAACCCTAACCCTAACCCTAACCCTAACCCTAACCCTAACCCTAACCCTAACCCTAACCCTAACCCTAACCCTAACCCTAACCCTAACCCTAACCCTAACCCTAACCCTAACCCTAACCCTAACCCTAACCCTAACCCTAACCCTAACCCTAACCCTAACCCTAACCCTAACCCTAACCCTAACCCTAACCCTAACCCTAACCCTAACCCTAACCCTAACCCTAACCCTAACCCTAACCCTAACCCTAACCCTAACCCTAACCCTAACCCTAACCCTAACCCTAACCCTAACCCTAACCCTAACCCTAACCCTAACCCTAACCCTAACCCTAACCCTAACCCTAACCCTAACCCTAACCCTAACCCTAACCCTAACCCTAACCCTAACCCTAACCCTAACCCTAACCCTAACCCTAACCCTAACCCTAACCCTAACCCTAACCCTAACCCTAACCCTAACCCTAACCCTAACCCTAACCCTAACCCTAACCCTAACCCTAACCCTAACCCTAACCCTAACCCTAACCCTAACCCTAACCCTAACCCTAACCCTAACCCTAACCCTAACCCTAACCCTAACCCTAACCCTAACCCTAACCCTAACCCTAACCCTAACCCTAACCCTAACCCTAACCCTAACCCTAACCCTAACCCTAACCCTAACCCTAACCCTAACCCTAACCCTAACCCTAACCCTAACCCTAACCCTAACCCTAACCCTAACCCTAACCCTAACCCTAACCCTAACCCTAACCCTAACCCTAACCCTAACCCTAACCCTAACCCTAACCCTAACCCTAACCCTAACCCTAACCCTAACCCTAACCCTAACCCTAACCCTAACCCTAACCCTAACCCTAACCCTAACCCTAACCCTAACCCTAACCCTAGTGATTAGGTGTCTAACCGATCCCGTAAGACTAAGCCCTATACCCGGTTTTAGCCTACATTGGCGCCGCGCGTTAAAGTTCATTTCAGTCTTAGCAGTCGACGAGTCAACATCTCTCGCTCTTCAGTCACAGTTTGCACGTCCACAGTCCACGCCCTAGGCAGGAAGCGGTCCCTTAGACCCATTTTACCAGACATTAACACCATTTTGACCCAGAGTAGGCAACTCCGCCACGGCAATAGGCCAACCCCTTTGTCGTGCCAGTCCCAAGCCTGGTAATAAGGAGGAGGGTTCCGCTTGAGTATAACATCCGGGGCCAGTTTTGACCATTCCACTGTACTGCGGCTGATATTGGGTGTCCCATGCACTTGAGGCGACCGGGGCATTCCTTTGAGACTGTAGTGGTGCTGCTGGTGTGGTACATGGTCCTCTGTCTGACCTGTATGGAACTGTGACTTGAATATAGTATTTACTTTACCAATCTGCTTACATGCGACACCGCATCGACACTTGGTCCTTTTTTGATCCCTGGAGATCGTCTTGAGCCAGTGCTACATGTCTTTGACATGCTAACCCTTTTCTTAATCCTAACCTGCCCGCGCCTCGTTCGTTTTCCGGGGGGATGGAGAGTGATTAGGTGTCTAACCGATCCCGTAAGACTAAGCCCTATACCCGGTTTTAGCCTACATTGGCGCCGCGCGTTAAAGTTCATTTCAGTCTTAGCAGTCGACGAGTCAACATCTCTCGCTCTTCAGTCACAGTTTGCACGTCCACAGTCCACGCCCTAGGCAGGAAGCGGTCCCTTAGACCCATTTTACCAGACATTAACACCATTTTGACCCAGAGTAGGCAACTCCGCCACGGCAATAGGCCAACCCCTTTGTCGTGCCAGTCCCAAGCCTGGTAATAAGGAGGAGGGTTCCGCTTGAGTATAACATCCGGGGCCAGTTTTGACCATTCCACTGTACTGCGGCTGATATTGGGTGTCCCATGCACTTGAGGCGACCGGGGCATTCCTTTGAGACTGTAGTGGTGCTGCTGGTGTGGTACATGGTCCTCTGTCTGACCTGTATGGAACTGTGACTTGAATATAGTATTTACTTTACCAATCTGCTTACATGCGACACCGCATCGACACTTGGTCCTTTTTTGATCCCTGGAGATCGTCTTGAGCCAGTGCTACATGTCTTTGACATGCTAACCCTTTTCTTAATCCTAACCTGCCCGCGCCTCGTTCGTTTTCCGGGGGGATGGAGAGTGATTAGGTGTCTAACCGATCCCGTAAGACTAAGCCCTATACCCGGTTTTAGCCTACATTGGCGCCGCGCGTTAAAGTTCATTTCAGTCTTAGCAGTCGACGAGTCAACATCTCTCGCTCTTCAGTCACAGTTTGCACGTCCACAGTCCACGCCCTAGGCAGGAAGCGGTCCCTTAGACCCATTTTACCAGACATTAACACCATTTTGACCCAGAGTAGGCAACTCCGCCACGGCAATAGGCCAACCCCTTTGTCGTGCCAGTCCCAAGCCTGGTAATAAGGAGGAGGGTTCCGCTTGAGTATAACATCCGGGGCCAGTTTTGACCATTCCACTGTACTGCGGCTGATATTGGGTGTCCCATGCACTTGAGGCGACCGGGGCATTCCTTTGAGACTGTAGTGGTGCTGCTGGTGTGGTACATGGTCCTCTGTCTGACCTGTATGGAACTGTGACTTGAATATAGTATTTACTTTACCAATCTGCTTACATGCGACACCGCATCGACACTTGGTCCTTTTTTGATCCCTGGAGATCGTCTTGAGCCAGTGCTACATGTCTTTGACATGCTAACCCTTTTCTTAATCCTAACCCTAACCCTAACCCTAACCCTAACCCTAACCCTAACCCTAACCCTAACCCTAACCCTAACCCTAACCCTAACCCTAACCCTAACCCTAACCCTAACCCTAACCCTAACCCTAACCCTAACCCTAACCCTAACCCTAACCCTAACCCTAACCCTAACCCTAACCCTAACCCTAACCCTAACCCTAACCCTAACCCTAACCCTAACCCTAACCCTAACCCTAACCCTAACCCTAACCCTAACCCTAACCCTAACCCTAACCCTAACCCTAACCCTAACCCTAACCCTAACCCTAACCCTAACCCTAACCCTAACCCTAACCCTAACCCTAACCCTAACCCTAACCCTAACCCTAACCCTAACCCTAACCCTAACCCTAACCCTAACCCTAACCCTAACCCTAACCCTAACCCTAACCCTAACCCTAACCCTAACCCTAACCCTAACCCTAACCCTAACCCTAACCCTAACCCTAACCCTAACCCTAACCCTAACCCTAACCCTAACCCTAACCCTAACCCTAACCCTAACCCTAACCCTAACCCTAACCCTAACCCTAACCCTAACCCTAACCCTAACCCTAACCCTAACCCTAACCCTAACCCTAACCCTAACCCTAACCCCAAACCCTAACCCTAACCCTAACCCTAACCCTAACCCTAACCCTAACCCTAACCCTAACCCTAACCCTAACCCTAACCCTAACCCTAACCCTAACCCTAACCCTAACCCTAACCCTAACCCTAACCCTCCAGGGAGCAGCCTGAGCCAGTGCAATATGTCTTGGCATACTTTGTAGTTTTTTTAACCTATCCCGCCCGAGCCTCGTTGTTTCCTTGGGGGGAGAGAGGGATTGACTACCCAAAGCCTGAACCCTGATCCCTAGGCCGAGCATTAACGTATTTACGGGCCGCGTGCCTGGTTTCATTTCAGCTTTGGCAGCCGACGAGTCCACGTGTCTCTCTCGTAAGCGTTGCTCTCAGACCCTGTATTGCCAGTCATAACATCATTTTAAGGTAAATACCTGACCTAAAGTAGGCAACTCCGCCACGGCAATTGGCCTATAGCATTTGCTTGCCCTTTGTCGTGCCAGTCCCAAGCCTGGTAATTAAGGAGGAGGGTTCCGCTTTATTTTAACATCATTCGGCTGATTCCATCTTGTCCGTCCTTTTTGAACTCCAGGGAGCAGCCTGAGCCAGTGCAATATGTCTTGGCATACTTTGTAGTTTTTTTAACCTATCCCGCCCGAGCCTCGTTGTTTCCTTGGGGGGAGAGAGGGATTGACTACCCAAAGCCTGAACCCTGATCCCTAGGCCGAGCATTAACGTATTTACGGGCCGCGTGCCTGGTTTCATTTCAGCTTTGGCAGCCGACGAGTCCACGTGTCTCTCTCGTAAGCGTTGCTCTCAGACCCTGTATTGCCAGTCATAACATCATTTTAAGGTAAATACCTGACCTAAAGTAGGCAACTCCGCCACGGCAATTGGCCTATAGCATTTGCTTGCCCTTTGTCGTGCCAGTCCCAAGCCTGGTAATTAAGGAGGAGGGTTCCGCTTTATTTTAACATCATTCGGCTGATTCCATCTTGTCCGTCCTTTTTGAACTCCAGGGAGCAGCCTGAGCCAGTGCAATATGTCTTGGCATACTTTGTAGTTTTTTTAACCTATCCCGCCCGAGCCTCGTTGTTTCCTTGGGGGGAGAGAGGGATTGACTACCCAAAGCCTGAACCCTGATCCCTAGGCCGAGCATTAACGTATTTACGGGCCGCGTGCCTGGTTTCATTTCAGCTTTGGCAGCCGACGAGTCCACGTGTCTCTCTCGTAAGCGTTGCTCTCAGACCCTGTATTGCCAGTCATAACATCATTTTAAGGTAAATACCTGACCTAAAGTAGGCAACTCCGCCACGGCAATTGGCCTATAGCATTTGCTTGCCCTTTGTCGTGCCAGTCCCAAGCCTGGTAATTAAGGAGGAGGGTTCCGCTTTATTTTAACATCATTCGGCTGATTCCATCTTGTCCGTCCTTTTTGAACTCCAGGGAGCAGCCTGAGCCAGTGCAATATGTCTTGGCATACTTTGTAGTTTTTTTAACCTATCCCGCCCGAGCCTCGTTGTTTCCTTGGGGGGAGAGAGGGATTGACTACCCAAAGCCTGAACCCTGATCCCTAGGCCGAGCATTAACGTATTTACGGGCCGCGTGCCTGGTTTCATTTCAGCTTTGGCAGCCGACGAGTCCACGTGTCTCTCTCGTAAGCGTTGCTCTCAGACCCTGTATTGCCAGTCATAACATCATTTTAAGGTAAATACCTGACCTAAAGTAGGCAACTCCGCCACGGCAATTGGCCTATAGCATTTGCTTGCCCTTTGTCGTGCCAGTCCCAAGCCTGGTAATTAAGGAGGAGGGTTCCGCTTTATTTTAACATCATTCGGCTGATTCCATCTTGTCCGTCCTTTTTGAACTCCAGGGAGCAGCCTGAGCCAGTGCAATATGTCTTGGCATACTTTGTAGTTTTTTTAACCTATCCCGCCCGAGCCTCGTTGTTTCCTTGGGGGGAGAGAGGGATTGACTACCCAAAGCCTGAACCCTGATCCCTAGGCCGAGCATTAACGTATTTACGGGCCGCGTGCCTGGTTTCATTTCAGCTTTGGCAGCCGACGAGTCCACGTGTCTCTCTCGTAAGCGTTGCTCTCAGACCCTGTATTGCCAGTCATAACATCATTTTAAGGTAAATACCTGACCTAAAGTAGGCAACTCCGCCACGGCAATTGGCCTATAGCATTTGCTTGCCCTTTGTCGTGCCAGTCCCAAGCCTGGTAATTAAGGAGGAGGGTTCCGCTTTATTTTAACATCATTCGGCTGATTCCATCTTGTCCGTCCTTTTTGAACTCCAGGGAGCAGCCTGAGCCAGTGCAATATGTCTTGGCATACTTTGTAGTTTTTTTAACCTATCCCGCCCGAGCCTCGTTGTTTCCTTGGGGGGAGAGAGGGATTGACTACCCAAAGCCTGAACCCTGATCCCTAGGCCGAGCATTAACGTATTTACGGGCCGCGTGCCTGGTTTCATTTCAGCTTTGGCAGCCGACGAGTCCACGTGTCTCTCTCGTAAGCGTTGCTCTCAGACCCTGTATTGCCAGTCATAACATCATTTTAAGGTAAATACCTGACCTAAAGTAGGCAACTCCGCCACGGCAATTGGCCTATAGCATTTGCTTGCCCTTTGTCGTGCCAGTCCCAAGCCTGGTAATTAAGGAGGAGGGTTCCGCTTTATTTTAACATCATTCGGCTGATTCCATCTTGTCCGTCCTTTTTGAACTCCAGGGAGCAGCCTGAGCCAGTGCAATATGTCTTGGCATACTTTGTAGTTTTTTTAACCTATCCCGCCCGAGCCTCGTTGTTTCCTTGGGGGGAGAGAGGGATTGACTACCCAAAGCCTGAACCCTGATCCCTAGGCCGAGCATTAACGTATTTACGGGCCGCGTGCCTGGTTTCATTTCAGCTTTGGCAGCCGACGAGTCCACGTGTCTCTCTCGTAAGCGTTGCTCTCAGACCCTGTATTGCCAGTCATAACATCATTTTAAGGTAAATACCTGACCTAAAGTAGGCAACTCCGCCACGGCAATTGGCCTATAGCATTTGCTTGCCCTTTGTCGTGCCAGTCCCAAGCCTGGTAATTAAGGAGGAGGGTTCCGCTTTATTTTAACATCATTCGGCTGATTCCATCTTGTCCGTCCTTTTTGAACTCCAGGGAGCAGCCTGAGCCAGTGCAATATGTCTTGGCATACTTTGTAGTTTTTTTAACCTATCCCGCCCGAGCCTCGTTGTTTCCTTGGGGGGAGAGAGGGATTGACTACCCAAAGCCTGAACCCTGATCCCTAGGCCGAGCATTAACGTATTTACGGGCCGCGTGCCTGGTTTCATTTCAGCTTTGGCAGCCGACGAGTCCACGTGTCTCTCTCGTAAGCGTTGCTCTCAGACCCTGTATTGCCAGTCATAACATCATTTTAAGGTAAATACCTGACCTAAAGTAGGCAACTCCGCCACGGCAATTGGCCTATAGCATTTGCTTGCCCTTTGTCGTGCCAGTCCCAAGCCTGGTAATTAAGGAGGAGGGTTCCGCTTTATTTTAACATCATTCGGCTGATTCCATCTTGTCCGTCCTTTTTGAACTCCAGGGAGCAGCCTGAGCCAGTGCAATATGTCTTGGCATACTTTGTAGTTTTTTTAACCTATCCCGCCCGAGCCTCGTTGTTTCCTTGGGGGGAGAGAGGGATTGACTACCCAAAGCCTGAACCCTGATCCCTAGGCCGAGCATTAACGTATTTACGGGCCGCGTGCCTGGTTTCATTTCAGCTTTGGCAGCCGACGAGTCCACGTGTCTCTCTCGTAAGCGTTGCTCTCAGACCCTGTATTGCCAGTCATAACATCATTTTAAGGTAAATACCTGACCTAAAGTAGGCAACTCCGCCACGGCAATTGGCCTATAGCATTTGCTTGCCCTTTGTCGTGCCAGTCCCAAGCCTGGTAATTAAGGAGGAGGGTTCCGCTTTATTTTAACATCATTCGGCTGATTCCATCTTGTCCGTCCTTTTTGAACTCCAGGGAGCAGCCTGAGCCAGTGCAATATGTCTTGGCATACTTTGTAGTTTTTTTAACCTATCCCGCCCGAGCCTCGTTGTTTCCTTGGGGGGAGAGAGGGATTGACTACCCAAAGCCTGAACCCTGATCCCTAGGCCGAGCATTAACGTATTTACGGGCCGCGTGCCTGGTTTCATTTCAGCTTTGGCAGCCGACGAGTCCACGTGTCTCTCTCGTAAGCGTTGCTCTCAGACCCTGTATTGCCAGTCATAACATCATTTTAAGGTAAATACCTGACCTAAAGTAGGCAACTCCGCCACGGCAATTGGCCTATAGCATTTGCTTGCCCTTTGTCGTGCCAGTCCCAAGCCTGGTAATTAAGGAGGAGGGTTCCGCTTTATTTTAACATCATTCGGCTGATTCCATCTTGTCCGTCCTTTTTGAACTCCAGGGAGCAGCCTGAGCCAGTGCAATATGTCTTGGCATACTTTGTAGTTTTTTTAACCTATCCCGCCCGAGCCTCGTTGTTTCCTTGGGGGGAGAGAGGGATTGACTACCCAAAGCCTGAACCCTGATCCCTAGGCCGAGCATTAACGTATTTACGGGCCGCGTGCCTGGTTTCATTTCAGCTTTGGCAGCCGACGAGTCCACGTGTCTCTCTCGTAAGCGTTGCTCTCAGACCCTGTATTGCCAGTCATAACATCATTTTAAGGTAAATACCTGACCTAAAGTAGGCAACTCCGCCACGGCAATTGGCCTATAGCATTTGCTTGCCCTTTGTCGTGCCAGTCCCAAGCCTGGTAATTAAGGAGGAGGGTTCCGCTTTATTTTAACATCATTCGGCTGATTCCATCTTGTCCGTCCTTTTTGAACTCCAGGGAGCAGCCTGAGCCAGTGCAATATGTCTTGGCATACTTTGTAGTTTTTTTAACCTATCCCGCCCGAGCCTCGTTGTTTCCTTGGGGGGAGAGAGGGATTGACTACCCAAAGCCTGAACCCTGATCCCTAGGCCGAGCATTAACGTATTTACGGGCCGCGTGCCTGGTTTCATTTCAGCTTTGGCAGCCGACGAGTCCACGTGTCTCTCTCGTAAGCGTTGCTCTCAGACCCTGTATTGCCAGTCATAACATCATTTTAAGGTAAATACCTGACCTAAAGTAGGCAACTCCGCCACGGCAATTGGCCTATAGCATTTGCTTGCCCTTTGTCGTGCCAGTCCCAAGCCTGGTAATTAAGGAGGAGGGTTCCGCTTTATTTTAACATCATTCGGCTGATTCCATCTTGTCCGTCCTTTTTGAACTCCAGGGAGCAGCCTGAGCCAGTGCAATATGTCTTGGCATACTTTGTAGTTTTTTTAACCTATCCCGCCCGAGCCTCGTTGTTTCCTTGGGGGGAGAGAGGGATTGACTACCCAAAGCCTGAACCCTGATCCCTAGGCCGAGCATTAACGTATTTACGGGCCGCGTGCCTGGTTTCATTTCAGCTTTGGCAGCCGACGAGTCCACGTGTCTCTCTCGTAAGCGTTGCTCTCAGACCCTGTATTGCCAGTCATAACATCATTTTAAGGTAAATACCTGACCTAAAGTAGGCAACTCCGCCACGGCAATTGGCCTATAGCATTTGCTTGCCCTTTGTCGTGCCAGTCCCAAGCCTGGTAATTAAGGAGGAGGGTTCCGCTTTATTTTAACATCATTCGGCTGATTCCATCTTGTCCGTCCTTTTTGAACTCCAGGGAGCAGCCTGAGCCAGTGCAATATGTCTTGGCATACTTTGTAGTTTTTTTAACCTATCCCGCCCGAGCCTCGTTGTTTCCTTGGGGGGAGAGAGGGATTGACTACCCAAAGCCTGAACCCTGATCCCTAGGCCGAGCATTAACGTATTTACGGGCCGCGTGCCTGGTTTCATTTCAGCTTTGGCAGCCGACGAGTCCACGTGTCTCTCTCGTAAGCGTTGCTCTCAGACCCTGTATTGCCAGTCATAACATCATTTTAAGGTAAATACCTGACCTAAAGTAGGCAACTCCGCCACGGCAATTGGCCTATAGCATTTGCTTGCCCTTTGTCGTGCCAGTCCCAAGCCTGGTAATTAAGGAGGAGGGTTCCGCTTTATTTTAACATCATTCGGCTGATTCCATCTTGTCCGTCCTTTTTGAACTCCAGGGAGCAGCCTGAGCCAGTGCAATATGTCTTGGCATACTTTGTAGTTTTTTTAACCTATCCCGCCCGAGCCTCGTTGTTTCCTTGGGGGGAGAGAGGGATTGACTACCCAAAGCCTGAACCCTGATCCCTAGGCCGAGCATTAACGTATTTACGGGCCGCGTGCCTGGTTTCATTTCAGCTTTGGCAGCCGACGAGTCCACGTGTCTCTCTCGTAAGCGTTGCTCTCAGACCCTGTATTGCCAGTCATAACATCATTTTAAGGTAAATACCTGACCTAAAGTAGGCAACTCCGCCACGGCAATTGGCCTATAGCATTTGCTTGCCCTTTGTCGTGCCAGTCCCAAGCCTGGTAATTAAGGAGGAGGGTTCCGCTTTATTTTAACATCATTCGGCTGATTCCATCTTGTCCGTCCTTTTTGAACTCCAGGGAGCAGCCTGAGCCAGTGCAATATGTCTTGGCATACTTTGTAGTTTTTTTAACCTATCCCGCCCGAGCCTCGTTGTTTCCTTGGGGGGAGAGAGGGATTGACTACCCAAAGCCTGAACCCTGATCCCTAGGCCGAGCATTAACGTATTTACGGGCCGCGTGCCTGGTTTCATTTCAGCTTTGGCAGCCGACGAGTCCACGTGTCTCTCTCGTAAGCGTTGCTCTCAGACCCTGTATTGCCAGTCATAACATCATTTTAAGGTAAATACCTGACCTAAAGTAGGCAACTCCGCCACGGCAATTGGCCTATAGCATTTGCTTGCCCTTTGTCGTGCCAGTCCCAAGCCTGGTAATTAAGGAGGAGGGTTCCGCTTTATTTTAACATCATTCGGCTGATTCCATCTTGTCCGTCCTTTTTGAACTCCAGGGAGCAGCCTGAGCCAGTGCAATATGTCTTGGCATACTTTGTAGTTTTTTTAACCTATCCCGCCCGAGCCTCGTTGTTTCCTTGGGGGGAGAGAGGGATTGACTACCCAAAGCCTGAACCCTGATCCCTAGGCCGAGCATTAACGTATTTACGGGCCGCGTGCCTGGTTTCATTTCAGCTTTGGCAGCCGACGAGTCCACGTGTCTCTCTCGTAAGCGTTGCTCTCAGACCCTGTATTGCCAGTCATAACATCATTTTAAGGTAAATACCTGACCTAAAGTAGGCAACTCCGCCACGGCAATTGGCCTATAGCATTTGCTTGCCCTTTGTCGTGCCAGTCCCAAGCCTGGTAATTAAGGAGGAGGGTTCCGCTTTATTTTAACATCATTCGGCTGATTCCATCTTGTCCGTCCTTTTTGAACTCCAGGGAGCAGCCTGAGCCAGTGCAATATGTCTTGGCATACTTTGTAGTTTTTTTAACCTATCCCGCCCGAGCCTCGTTGTTTCCTTGGGGGGAGAGAGGGATTGACTACCCAAAGCCTGAACCCTGATCCCTAGGCCGAGCATTAACGTATTTACGGGCCGCGTGCCTGGTTTCATTTCAGCTTTGGCAGCCGACGAGTCCACGTGTCTCTCTCGTAAGCGTTGCTCTCAGACCCTGTATTGCCAGTCATAACATCATTTTAAGGTAAATACCTGACCTAAAGTAGGCAACTCCGCCACGGCAATTGGCCTATAGCATTTGCTTGCCCTTTGTCGTGCCAGTCCCAAGCCTGGTAATTAAGGAGGAGGGTTCCGCTTTATTTTAACATCATTCGGCTGATTCCATCTTGTCCGTCCTTTTTGAACTCCAGGGAGCAGCCTGAGCCAGTGCAATATGTCTTGGCATACTTTGTAGTTTTTTTAACCTATCCCGCCCGAGCCTCGTTGTTTCCTTGGGGGGAGAGAGGGATTGACTACCCAAAGCCTGAACCCTGATCCCTAGGCCGAGCATTAACGTATTTACGGGCCGCGTGCCTGGTTTCATTTCAGCTTTGGCAGCCGACGAGTCCACGTGTCTCTCTCGTAAGCGTTGCTCTCAGACCCTGTATTGCCAGTCATAACATCATTTTAAGGTAAATACCTGACCTAAAGTAGGCAACTCCGCCACGGCAATTGGCCTATAGCATTTGCTTGCCCTTTGTCGTGCCAGTCCCAAGCCTGGTAATTAAGGAGGAGGGTTCCGCTTTATTTTAACATCATTCGGCTGATTCCATCTTGTCCGTCCTTTTTGAACTCCAGGGAGCAGCCTGAGCCAGTGCAATATGTCTTGGCATACTTTGTAGTTTTTTTAACCTATCCCGCCCGAGCCTCGTTGTTTCCTTGGGGGGAGAGAGGGATTGACTACCCAAAGCCTGAACCCTGATCCCTAGGCCGAGCATTAACGTATTTACGGGCCGCGTGCCTGGTTTCATTTCAGCTTTGGCAGCCGACGAGTCCACGTGTCTCTCTCGTAAGCGTTGCTCTCAGACCCTGTATTGCCAGTCATAACATCATTTTAAGGTAAATACCTGACCTAAAGTAGGCAACTCCGCCACGGCAATTGGCCTATAGCATTTGCTTGCCCTTTGTCGTGCCAGTCCCAAGCCTGGTAATTAAGGAGGAGGGTTCCGCTTTATTTTAACATCATTCGGCTGATTCCATCTTGTCCGTCCTTTTTGAACTCCAGGGAGCAGCCTGAGCCAGTGCAATATGTCTTGGCATACTTTGTAGTTTTTTTAACCTATCCCGCCCGAGCCTCGTTGTTTCCTTGGGGGGAGAGAGGGATTGACTACCCAAAGCCTGAACCCTGATCCCTAGGCCGAGCATTAACGTATTTACGGGCCGCGTGCCTGGTTTCATTTCAGCTTTGGCAGCCGACGAGTCCACGTGTCTCTCTCGTAAGCGTTGCTCTCAGACCCTGTATTGCCAGTCATAACATCATTTTAAGGTAAATACCTGACCTAAAGTAGGCAACTCCGCCACGGCAATTGGCCTATAGCATTTGCTTGCCCTTTGTCGTGCCAGTCCCAAGCCTGGTAATTAAGGAGGAGGGTTCCGCTTTATTTTAACATCATTCGGCTGATTCCATCTTGTCCGTCCTTTTTGAACTCCAGGGAGCAGCCTGAGCCAGTGCAATATGTCTTGGCATACTTTGTAGTTTTTTTAACCTATCCCGCCCGAGCCTCGTTGTTTCCTTGGGGGGAGAGAGGGATTGACTACCCAAAGCCTGAACCCTGATCCCTAGGCCGAGCATTAACGTATTTACGGGCCGCGTGCCTGGTTTCATTTCAGCTTTGGCAGCCGACGAGTCCACGTGTCTCTCTCGTAAGCGTTGCTCTCAGACCCTGTATTGCCAGTCATAACATCATTTTAAGGTAAATACCTGACCTAAAGTAGGCAACTCCGCCACGGCAATTGGCCTATAGCATTTGCTTGCCCTTTGTCGTGCCAGTCCCAAGCCTGGTAATTAAGGAGGAGGGTTCCGCTTTATTTTAACATCATTCGGCTGATTCCATCTTGTCCGTCCTTTTTGAACTCCAGGGAGCAGCCTGAGCCAGTGCAATATGTCTTGGCATACTTTGTAGTTTTTTTAACCTATCCCGCCCGAGCCTCGTTGTTTCCTTGGGGGGAGAGAGGGATTGACTACCCAAAGCCTGAACCCTGATCCCTAGGCCGAGCATTAACGTATTTACGGGCCGCGTGCCTGGTTTCATTTCAGCTTTGGCAGCCGACGAGTCCACGTGTCTCTCTCGTAAGCGTTGCTCTCAGACCCTGTATTGCCAGTCATAACATCATTTTAAGGTAAATACCTGACCTAAAGTAGGCAACTCCGCCACGGCAATTGGCCTATAGCATTTGCTTGCCCTTTGTCGTGCCAGTCCCAAGCCTGGTAATTAAGGAGGAGGGTTCCGCTTTATTTTAACATCATTCGGCTGATTCCATCTTGTCCGTCCTTTTTGAACTCCAGGGAGCAGCCTGAGCCAGTGCAATATGTCTTGGCATACTTTGTAGTTTTTTTAACCTATCCCGCCCGAGCCTCGTTGTTTCCTTGGGGGGAGAGAGGGATTGACTACCCAAAGCCTGAACCCTGATCCCTAGGCCGAGCATTAACGTATTTACGGGCCGCGTGCCTGGTTTCATTTCAGCTTTGGCAGCCGACGAGTCCACGTGTCTCTCTCGTAAGCGTTGCTCTCAGACCCTGTATTGCCAGTCATAACATCATTTTAAGGTAAATACCTGACCTAAAGTAGGCAACTCCGCCACGGCAATTGGCCTATAGCATTTGCTTGCCCTTTGTCGTGCCAGTCCCAAGCCTGGTAATTAAGGAGGAGGGTTCCGCTTTATTTTAACATCATTCGGCTGATTCCATCTTGTCCGTCCTTTTTGAACTCCAGGGAGCAGCCTGAGCCAGTGCAATATGTCTTGGCATACTTTGTAGTTTTTTTAACCTATCCCGCCCGAGCCTCGTTGTTTCCTTGGGGGGAGAGAGGGATTGACTACCCAAAGCCTGAACCCTGATCCCTAGGCCGAGCATTAACGTATTTACGGGCCGCGTGCCTGGTTTCATTTCAGCTTTGGCAGCCGACGAGTCCACGTGTCTCTCTCGTAAGCGTTGCTCTCAGACCCTGTATTGCCAGTCATAACATCATTTTAAGGTAAATACCTGACCTAAAGTAGGCAACTCCGCCACGGCAATTGGCCTATAGCATTTGCTTGCCCTTTGTCGTGCCAGTCCCAAGCCTGGTAATTAAGGAGGAGGGTTCCGCTTTATTTTAACATCATTCGGCTGATTCCATCTTGTCCGTCCTTTTTGAACTCCAGGGAGCAGCCTGAGCCAGTGCAATATGTCTTGGCATACTTTGTAGTTTTTTTAACCTATCCCGCCCGAGCCTCGTTGTTTCCTTGGGGGGAGAGAGGGATTGACTACCCAAAGCCTGAACCCTGATCCCTAGGCCGAGCATTAACGTATTTACGGGCCGCGTGCCTGGTTTCATTTCAGCTTTGGCAGCCGACGAGTCCACGTGTCTCTCTCGTAAGCGTTGCTCTCAGACCCTGTATTGCCAGTCATAACATCATTTTAAGGTAAATACCTGACCTAAAGTAGGCAACTCCGCCACGGCAATTGGCCTATAGCATTTGCTTGCCCTTTGTCGTGCCAGTCCCAAGCCTGGTAATTAAGGAGGAGGGTTCCGCTTTATTTTAACATCATTCGGCTGATTCCATCTTGTCCGTCCTTTTTGAACTCCAGGGAGCAGCCTGAGCCAGTGCAATATGTCTTGGCATACTTTGTAGTTTTTTTAACCTAACCCTAACCCTAACCCTAACCCTAACCCTAACCCTAACCCTAACCCTAACCCTAACCCTAACCCTAACCCTAACCCTAACCCTAACCCTAACCCTAACCCTAACCCTAACCCTAACCCTAACCCTAACCCTAACCCTAACCCTAAACCCTAACCCTAACCCTAACCCTAACCCTAACCCTAACCCTAACCCTAACCCTAACCCTAACCCTAACCCTAACCCTAACCCTAACCCTAACCCTAACCCTAACCCTAACCCTAACCCTAACCCTAACCCTAACCCTAACCCTAACCCTAACCCTAACCCTAACCCTAACCCTAACCCTAACCCTAACCCTAACCCTAACCCTAACCCTAACCCTAACCCTAACCCTAACCCTAACCCTAACCCTAACCCTAACCCTAACCCTAACCCTAACCCTAACCCTAACCCTAACCCTAACCCTAACCCTAACCCTAACCCTAACCCTAACCCTAACCCTAACCCTAACCCTAACCCTAACCCTAACCCTAACCCTAACCCTAACCCTAACCCTAACCCTAACCCTAACCCTAACCCTAACCCTAACCCTAACCCTAACCCTAACCCTAACCCTAACCCTAACCCTAACCCTAACCCTAACCCTAACCCTAACCCTAACCCTAACCCTAACCCTAACCCTAACCCTAACCCTAACCCTAACCCTAACCCTAACCCTAACCCTAACCCTAACCCTAACCCTAACCCTAACCCTAACCCTAACCCTAACCCTAACCCTAACCCTAACCCTAACCCTAACCCTAACCCTAACCCTAACCCTAACCCTAACCCTAACCCTAACCCTAACCCTAACCCTAACCCTAACCCTAACCCTAACCCTAACCCTAACCCTAACCCTAACCCTAACCCTAACCCTAACCCTAACCCTAACCCTAACCCTAACCCTAACCCTAACCCTAACCCTAACCCTAACCCTAACCCTAACCCTAACCCTAACCCTAACCCTAACCCTAACCCTAACCCTAACCCTAACCCTAACCCTAACCCTAACCCTAACCCTAACCCTAACCCTAACCCTAACCCTAACCCTAACCCTAACCCTAACCCTAACCCTAACCCTAACCCTAACCCTAACCCTAACCCTAACCCTAACCCTAACCCTAACCCTAACCCTAACCCTAACCCTAACCCTAACCCTAACCCTAACCCTAACCCTAACCCTAACCCTAACCCTAACCCTAACCCTAACCCTAACCCTAACCCTAACCCTAACCCTAACCCTAAGAGTAACTCCGCCACGGCAATAGGCCTACCACATCCTGACCTATTGTCGTGCCAGTCCCAAGCCTGGTAGATAAGGAGGAGGGCTCCGCTTTATTAACATCATTCGGCTGATTTCCATCTTGTCCGTCCGTTTTGAACTCCAGGGGGCAGCCTGAGCCAGTGCAATATGTCTTGGCATACTTTGTAGTTTTTTTAACCTATCCCGCCCGAGCCTCGTTGTTTCCTTGGGGGGAGAGAGGGATGGACTACCCAAACCTGAACCCTGATCCCTAGACCGGGTATTAAGCTATATCGCTGCCGCGCGTCTAGGTTCATTTCAGCTTTGGCAGCCGACGAGTAAACAACTCTATCTCTTTAAGCGTTGCTCTCAGACCCGTTTCCGCCAGACAGAACACCAATTTAACATACACTTGACTGACTAAGAGTAACTCCGCCACGGCAATAGGCCTACCACATCCTGACCTATTGTCGTGCCAGTCCCAAGCCTGGTAGATAAGGAGGAGGGCTCCGCTTTATTAACATCATTCGGCTGATTTCCATCTTGTCCGTCCGTTTTGAACTCCAGGGGGCAGCCTGAGCCAGTGCAATATGTCTTGGCATACTTTGTAGTTTTTTTAACCTATCCCGCCCGAGCCTCGTTGTTTCCTTGGGGGGAGAGAGGGATGGACTACCCAAACCTGAACCCTGATCCCTAGACCGGGTATTAAGCTATATCGCTGCCGCGCGTCTAGGTTCATTTCAGCTTTGGCAGCCGACGAGTAAACAACTCTATCTCTTTAAGCGTTGCTCTCAGACCCGTTTCCGCCAGACAGAACACCAATTTAACATACACTTGACTGACTAAGAGTAACTCCGCCACGGCAATAGGCCTACCACATCCTGACCTATTGTCGTGCCAGTCCCAAGCCTGGTAGATAAGGAGGAGGGCTCCGCTTTATTAACATCATTCGGCTGATTTCCATCTTGTCCGTCCGTTTTGAACTCCAGGGGGCAGCCTGAGCCAGTGCAATATGTCTTGGCATACTTTGTAGTTTTTTTAACCTATCCCGCCCGAGCCTCGTTGTTTCCTTGGGGGGAGAGAGGGATGGACTACCCAAACCTGAACCCTGATCCCTAGACCGGGTATTAAGCTATATCGCTGCCGCGCGTCTAGGTTCATTTCAGCTTTGGCAGCCGACGAGTAAACAACTCTATCTCTTTAAGCGTTGCTCTCAGACCCGTTTCCGCCAGACAGAACACCAATTTAACATACACTTGACTGACTAAGAGTAACTCCGCCACGGCAATAGGCCTACCACATCCTGACCTATTGTCGTGCCAGTCCCAAGCCTGGTAGATAAGGAGGAGGGCTCCGCTTTATTAACATCATTCGGCTGATTTCCATCTTGTCCGTCCGTTTTGAACTCCAGGGGGCAGCCTGAGCCAGTGCAATATGTCTTGGCATACTTTGTAGTTTTTTTAACCTATCCCGCCCGAGCCTCGTTGTTTCCTTGGGGGGAGAGAGGGATGGACTACCCAAACCTGAACCCTGATCCCTAGACCGGGTATTAAGCTATATCGCTGCCGCGCGTCTAGGTTCATTTCAGCTTTGGCAGCCGACGAGTAAACAACTCTATCTCTTTAAGCGTTGCTCTCAGACCCGTTTCCGCCAGACAGAACACCAATTTAACATACACTTGACTGACTAAGAGTAACTCCGCCACGGCAATAGGCCTACCACATCCTGACCTATTGTCGTGCCAGTCCCAAGCCTGGTAGATAAGGAGGAGGGCTCCGCTTTATTAACATCATTCGGCTGATTTCCATCTTGTCCGTCCGTTTTGAACTCCAGGGGGCAGCCTGAGCCAGTGCAATATGTCTTGGCATACTTTGTAGTTTTTTTAACCTATCCCGCCCGAGCCTCGTTGTTTCCTTGGGGGGAGAGAGGGATGGACTACCCAAACCTGAACCCTGATCCCTAGACCGGGTATTAAGCTATATCGCTGCCGCGCGTCTAGGTTCATTTCAGCTTTGGCAGCCGACGAGTAAACAACTCTATCTCTTTAAGCGTTGCTCTCAGACCCGTTTCCGCCAGACAGAACACCAATTTAACATACACTTGACTGACTAAGAGTAACTCCGCCACGGCAATAGGCCTACCACATCCTGACCTATTGTCGTGCCAGTCCCAAGCCTGGTAGATAAGGAGGAGGGCTCCGCTTTATTAACATCATTCGGCTGATTTCCATCTTGTCCGTCCGTTTTGAACTCCAGGGGGCAGCCTGAGCCAGTGCAATATGTCTTGGCATACTTTGTAGTTTTTTTAACCTATCCCGCCCGAGCCTCGTTGTTTCCTTGGGGGGAGAGAGGGATGGACTACCCAAACCTGAACCCTGATCCCTAGACCGGGTATTAAGCTATATCGCTGCCGCGCGTCTAGGTTCATTTCAGCTTTGGCAGCCGACGAGTAAACAACTCTATCTCTTTAAGCGTTGCTCTCAGACCCGTTTCCGCCAGACAGAACACCAATTTAACATACACTTGACTGACTAAGAGTAACTCCGCCACGGCAATAGGCCTACCACATCCTGACCTATTGTCGTGCCAGTCCCAAGCCTGGTAGATAAGGAGGAGGGCTCCGCTTTATTAACATCATTCGGCTGATTTCCATCTTGTCCGTCCGTTTTGAACTCCAGGGGGCAGCCTGAGCCAGTGCAATATGTCTTGGCATACTTTGTAGTTTTTTTAACCTATCCCGCCCGAGCCTCGTTGTTTCCTTGGGGGGAGAGAGGGATGGACTACCCAAACCTGAACCCTGATCCCTAGACCGGGTATTAAGCTATATCGCTGCCGCGCGTCTAGGTTCATTTCAGCTTTGGCAGCCGACGAGTAAACAACTCTATCTCTTTAAGCGTTGCTCTCAGACCCGTTTCCGCCAGACAGAACACCAATTTAACATACACTTGACTGACTAAGAGTAACTCCGCCACGGCAATAGGCCTACCACATCCTGACCTATTGTCGTGCCAGTCCCAAGCCTGGTAGATAAGGAGGAGGGCTCCGCTTTATTAACATCATTCGGCTGATTTCCATCTTGTCCGTCCGTTTTGAACTCCAGGGGGCAGCCTGAGCCAGTGCAATATGTCTTGGCATACTTTGTAGTTTTTTTAACCTATCCCGCCCGAGCCTCGTTGTTTCCTTGGGGGGAGAGAGGGATGGACTACCCAAACCTGAACCCTGATCCCTAGACCGGGTATTAAGCTATATCGCTGCCGCGCGTCTAGGTTCATTTCAGCTTTGGCAGCCGACGAGTAAACAACTCTATCTCTTTAAGCGTTGCTCTCAGACCCGTTTCCGCCAGACAGAACACCAATTTAACATACACTTGACTGACTAAGAGTAACTCCGCCACGGCAATAGGCCTACCACATCCTGACCTATTGTCGTGCCAGTCCCAAGCCTGGTAGATAAGGAGGAGGGCTCCGCTTTATTAACATCATTCGGCTGATTTCCATCTTGTCCGTCCGTTTTGAACTCCAGGGGGCAGCCTGAGCCAGTGCAATATGTCTTGGCATACTTTGTAGTTTTTTTAACCTATCCCGCCCGAGCCTCGTTGTTTCCTTGGGGGGAGAGAGGGATGGACTACCCAAACCTGAACCCTGATCCCTAGACCGGGTATTAAGCTATATCGCTGCCGCGCGTCTAGGTTCATTTCAGCTTTGGCAGCCGACGAGTAAACAACTCTATCTCTTTAAGCGTTGCTCTCAGACCCGTTTCCGCCAGACAGAACACCAATTTAACATATACTTGACTGACTAAGAGTAACTCCGCCACGGCAATAGGCCTACCACATCCTGACCTATTGTCGTGCCAGTCCCAAGCCTGGTAGATAAGGAGGAGGGCTCCGCTTTATTAACATCATTCGGCTGATTTCCATCTTGTCCGTCCGTTTTGAACTCCAGGGGGCAGCCTGAGCCAGTGCAATATGTCTTGGCATACTTTGTAGTTTTTTTAACCTATCCCGCCCGAGCCTCGTTGTTTCCTTGGGGGGAGAGAGGGATGGACTACCCAAACCTGAACCCTGATCCCTAGACCGGGTATTAAGCTATATCGCTGCCGCGCGTCTAGGTTCATTTCAGCTTTGGCAGCCGACGAGTAAACAACTCTATCTCTTTAAGCGTTGCTCTCAGACCCGTTTCCGCCAGACAGAACACCAATTTAACATACACTTGACTGACTAAGAGTAACTCCGCCACGGCAATAGGCCTACCACATCCTGACCTATTGTCGTGCCAGTCCCAAGCCTGGTAGATAAGGAGGAGGGCTCCGCTTTATTAACATCATTCGGCTGATTTCCATCTTGTCCGTCCGTTTTGAACTCCAGGGGGCAGCCTGAGCCAGTGCAATATGTCTTGGCATACTTTGTAGTTTTTTTAACCTATCCCGCCCGAGCCTCGTTGTTTCCTTGGGGGGAGAGAGGGATGGACTACCCAAACCTGAACCCTGATCCCTAGACCGGGTATTAAGCTATATCGCTGCCGCGCGTCTAGGTTCATTTCAGCTTTGGCAGCCGACGAGTAAACAACTCTATCTCTTTAAGCGTTGCTCTCAGACCCGTTTCCGCCAGACAGAACACCAATTTAACATACACTTGACTGACTAAGAGTAACTCCGCCACGGCAATAGGCCTACCACATCCTGACCTATTGTCGTGCCAGTCCCAAGCCTGGTAGATAAGGAGGAGGGCTCCGCTTTATTAACATCATTCGGCTGATTTCCATCTTGTCCGTCCGTTTTGAACTCCAGGGGGCAGCCTGAGCCAGTGCAATATGTCTTGGCATACTTTGTAGTTTTTTTAACCTATCCCGCCCGAGCCTCGTTGTTTCCTTGGGGGGAGAGAGGGATGGACTACCCAAACCTGAACCCTGATCCCTAGACCGGGTATTAAGCTATATCGCTGCCGCGCGTCTAGGTTCATTTCAGCTTTGGCAGCCGACGAGTAAACAACTCTATCTCTTTAAGCGTTGCTCTCAGACCCGTTTCCGCCAGACAGAACACCAATTTAACATACACTTGACTGACTAAGAGTAACTCCGCCACGGCAATAGGCCTACCACATCCTGACCTATTGTCGTGCCAGTCCCAAGCCTGGTAGATAAGGAGGAGGGCTCCGCTTTATTAACATCATTCGGCTGATTTCCATCTTGTCCGTCCGTTTTGAACTCCAGGGGGCAGCCTGAGCCAGTGCAATATGTCTTGGCATACTTTGTAGTTTTTTTAACCTATCCCGCCCGAGCCTCGTTGTTTCCTTGGGGGGAGAGAGGGATGGACTACCCAAACCTGAACCCTGATCCCTAGACCGGGTATTAAGCTATATCGCTGCCGCGCGTCTAGGTTCATTTCAGCTTTGGCAGCCGACGAGTAAACAACTCTATCTCTTTAAGCGTTGCTCTCAGACCCGTTTCCGCCAGACAGAACACCAATTTAACATACACTTGACTGACTAAGAGTAACTCCGCCACGGCAATAGGCCTACCACATCCTGACCTATTGTCGTGCCAGTCCCAAGCCTGGTAGATAAGGAGGAGGGCTCCGCTTTATTAACATCATTCGGCTGATTTCCATCTTGTCCGTCCGTTTTGAACTCCAGGGGGCAGCCTGAGCCAGTGCAATATGTCTTGGCATACTTTGTAGTTTTTTTAACCTATCCCGCCCGAGCCTCGTTGTTTCCTTGGGGGGAGAGAGGGATGGACTACCCAAACCTGAACCCTGATCCCTAGACCGGGTATTAAGCTATATCGCTGCCGCGCGTCTAGGTTCATTTCAGCTTTGGCAGCCGACGAGTAAACAACTCTATCTCTTTAAGCGTTGCTCTCAGACCCGTTTCCGCCAGACAGAACACCAATTTAACATACACTTGACTGACTAAGAGTAACTCCGCCACGGCAATAGGCCTACCACATCCTGACCTATTGTCGTGCCAGTCCCAAGCCTGGTAGATAAGGAGGAGGGCTCCGCTTTATTAACATCATTCGGCTGATTTCCATCTTGTCCGTCCGTTTTGAACTCCAGGGGGCAGCCTGAGCCAGTGCAATATGTCTTGGCATACTTTGTAGTTTTTTTAACCTATCCCGCCCGAGCCTCGTTGTTTCCTTGGGGGGAGAGAGGGATGGACTACCCAAACCTGAACCCTGATCCCTAGACCGGGTATTAAGCTATATCGCTGCCGCGCGTCTAGGTTCATTTCAGCTTTGGCAGCCGACGAGTAAACAACTCTATCTCTTTAAGCGTTGCTCTCAGACCCGTTTCCGCCAGACAGAACACCAATTTAACATACACTTGACTGACTAAGAGTAACTCCGCCACGGCAATAGGCCTACCACATCCTGACCTATTGTCGTGCCAGTCCCAAGCCTGGTAGATAAGGAGGAGGGCTCCGCTTTATTAACATCATTCGGCTGATTTCCATCTTGTCCGTCCGTTTTGAACTCCAGGGGGCAGCCTGAGCCAGTGCAATATGTCTTGGCATACTTTGTAGTTTTTTTAACCTATCCCGCCCGAGCCTCGTTGTTTCCTTGGGGGGAGAGAGGGATGGACTACCCAAACCTGAACCCTGATCCCTAGACCGGGTATTAAGCTATATCGCTGCCGCGCGTCTAGGTTCATTTCAGCTTTGGCAGCCGACGAGTAAACAACTCTATCTCTTTAAGCGTTGCTCTCAGACCCGTTTCCGCCAGACAGAACACCAATTTAACATACACTTGACTGACTAAGAGTAACTCCGCCACGGCAATAGGCCTACCACATCCTGACCTATTGTCGTGCCAGTCCCAAGCCTGGTAGATAAGGAGGAGGGCTCCGCTTTATTAACATCATTCGGCTGATTTCCATCTTGTCCGTCCGTTTTGAACTCCAGGGGGCAGCCTGAGCCAGTGCAATATGTCTTGGCATACTTTGTAGTTTTTTTAACCTATCCCGCCCGAGCCTCGTTGTTTCCTTGGGGGGAGAGAGGGATGGACTACCCAAACCTGAACCCTGATCCCTAGACCGGGTATTAAGCTATATCGCTGCCGCGCGTCTAGGTTCATTTCAGCTTTGGCAGCCGACGAGTAAACAACTCTATCTCTTTAAGCGTTGCTCTCAGACCCGTTTCCGCCAGACAGAACACCAATTTAACATACACTTGACTGACTAAGAGTAACTCCGCCACGGCAATAGGCCTACCACATCCTGACCTATTGTCGTGCCAGTCCCAAGCCTGGTAGATAAGGAGGAGGGCTCCGCTTTATTAACATCATTCGGCTGATTTCCATCTTGTCCGTCCGTTTTGAACTCCAGGGGGCAGCCTGAGCCAGTGCAATATGTCTTGGCATACTTTGTAGTTTTTTTAACCTATCCCGCCCGAGCCTCGTTGTTTCCTTGGGGGGAGAGAGGGATGGACTACCCAAACCTGAACCCTGATCCCTAGACCGGGTATTAAGCTATATCGCTGCCGCGCGTCTAGGTTCATTTCAGCTTTGGCAGCCGACGAGTAAACAACTCTATCTCTTTAAGCGTTGCTCTCAGACCCGTTTCCGCCAGACAGAACACCAATTTAACATACACTTGACTGACTAAGAGTAACTCCGCCACGGCAATAGGCCTACCACATCCTGACCTATTGTCGTGCCAGTCCCAAGCCTGGTAGATAAGGAGGAGGGCTCCGCTTTATTAACATCATTCGGCTGATTTCCATCTTGTCCGTCCGTTTTGAACTCCAGGGGGCAGCCTGAGCCAGTGCAATATGTCTTGGCATACTTTGTAGTTTTTTTAACCTATCCCGCCCGAGCCTCGTTGTTTCCTTGGGGGGAGAGAGGGATGGACTACCCAAACCTGAACCCTGATCCCTAGACCGGGTATTAAGCTATATCGCTGCCGCGCGTCTAGGTTCATTTCAGCTTTGGCAGCCGACGAGTAAACAACTCTATCTCTTTAAGCGTTGCTCTCAGACCCGTTTCCGCCAGACAGAACACCAATTTAACATACACTTGACTGACTAAGAGTAACTCCGCCACGGCAATAGGCCTACCACATCCTGACCTATTGTCGTGCCAGTCCCAAGCCTGGTAGATAAGGAGGAGGGCTCCGCTTTATTAACATCATTCGGCTGATTTCCATCTTGTCCGTCCGTTTTGAACTCCAGGGGGCAGCCTGAGCCAGTGCAATATGTCTTGGCATACTTTGTAGTTTTTTTAACCTATCCCGCCCGAGCCTCGTTGTTTCCTTGGGGGGAGAGAGGGATGGACTACCCAAACCTGAACCCTGATCCCTAGACCGGGTATTAAGCTATATCGCTGCCGCGCGTCTAGGTTCATTTCAGCTTTGGCAGCCGACGAGTAAACAACTCTATCTCTTTAAGCGTTGCTCTCAGACCCGTTTCCGCCAGACAGAACACCAATTTAACATACACTTGACTGACTAAGAGTAACTCCGCCACGGCAATAGGCCTACCACATCCTGACCTATTGTCGTGCCAGTCCCAAGCCTGGTAGATAAGGAGGAGGGCTCCGCTTTATTAACATCATTCGGCTGATTTCCATCTTGTCCGTCCGTTTTGAACTCCAGGGGGCAGCCTGAGCCAGTGCAATATGTCTTGGCATACTTTGTAGTTTTTTTAACCTATCCCGCCCGAGCCTCGTTGTTTCCTTGGGGGGAGAGAGGGATGGACTACCCAAACCTGAACCCTGATCCCTAGACCGGGTATTAAGCTATATCGCTGCCGCGCGTCTAGGTTCATTTCAGCTTTGGCAGCCGACGAGTAAACAACTCTATCTCTTTAAGCGTTGCTCTCAGACCCGTTTCCGCCAGACAGAACACCAATTTAACATACACTTGACTGACTAAGAGTAACTCCGCCACGGCAATAGGCCTACCACATCCTGACCTATTGTCGTGCCAGTCCCAAGCCTGGTAGATAAGGAGGAGGGCTCCGCTTTATTAACATCATTCGGCTGATTTCCATCTTGTCCGTCCGTTTTGAACTCCAGGGGGCAGCCTGAGCCAGTGCAATATGTCTTGGCATACTTTGTAGTTTTTTTAACCTATCCCGCCCGAGCCTCGTTGTTTCCTTGGGGGGAGAGAGGGATGGACTACCCAAACCTGAACCCTGATCCCTAGACCGGGTATTAAGCTATATCGCTGCCGCGCGTCTAGGTTCATTTCAGCTTTGGCAGCCGACGAGTAAACAACTCTATCTCTTTAAGCGTTGCTCTCAGACCCGTTTCCGCCAGACAGAACACCAATTTAACATACACTTGACTGACTAAGAGTAACTCCGCCACGGCAATAGGCCTACCACATCCTGACCTATTGTCGTGCCAGTCCCAAGCCTGGTAGATAAGGAGGAGGGCTCCGCTTTATTAACATCATTCGGCTGATTTCCATCTTGTCCGTCCGTTTTGAACTCCAGGGGGCAGCCTGAGCCAGTGCAATATGTCTTGGCATACTTTGTAGTTTTTTTAACCTATCCCGCCCGAGCCTCGTTGTTTCCTTGGGGGGAGAGAGGGATGGACTACCCAAACCTGAACCCTGATCCCTAGACCGGGTATTAAGCTATATCGCTGCCGCGCGTCTAGGTTCATTTCAGCTTTGGCAGCCGACGAGTAAACAACTCTATCTCTTTAAGCGTTGCTCTCAGACCCGTTTCCGCCAGACAGAACACCAATTTAACATACACTTGACTGACTAAGAGTAACTCCGCCACGGCAATAGGCCTACCACATCCTGACCTATTGTCGTGCCAGTCCCAAGCCTGGTAGATAAGGAGGAGGGCTCCGCTTTATTAACATCATTCGGCTGATTTCCATCTTGTCCGTCCGTTTTGAACTCCAGGGGGCAGCCTGAGCCAGTGCAATATGTCTTGGCATACTTTGTAGTTTTTTTAACCTATCCCGCCCGAGCCTCGTTGTTTCCTTGGGGGGAGAGAGGGATGGACTACCCAAACCTGAACCCTGATCCCTAGACCGGGTATTAAGCTATATCGCTGCCGCGCGTCTAGGTTCATTTCAGCTTTGGCAGCCGACGAGTAAACAACTCTATCTCTTTAAGCGTTGCTCTCAGACCCGTTTCCGCCAGACAGAACACCAATTTAACATACACTTGACTGACTAAGAGTAACTCCGCCACGGCAATAGGCCTACCACATCCTGACCTATTGTCGTGCCAGTCCCAAGCCTGGTAGATAAGGAGGAGGGCTCCGCTTTATTAACATCATTCGGCTGATTTCCATCTTGTCCGTCCGTTTTGAACTCCAGGGGGCAGCCTGAGCCAGTGCAATATGTCTTGGCATACTTTGTAGTTTTTTTAACCTAACCCTAACCCTAACCCTAACCCTAACCCTAACCCTAACCCTAACCCTAACCCTAACCCTAACCCTAACCCTAACCCTAACCCTAACCCTAACCCTAACCCTAACCCTAACCCTAACCCTAACCCTAACCCTAACCCTAACCCTAACCCTAACCCTAACCCTAACCCTAACCCTAACCCTAACCCTAACCCTAACCCTAACCCTAACCCTAACCCTAACCCTAACCCTAACCCTAACCCTAACCCTAACCCTAACCCTAACCCTAACCCTAACCCTAACCCTAACCCTAACCCTAACCCTAACCCTAACCCTAACCCTAACCCTAACCCTAACCCTAACCCTAACCCTAACCCTAACCCTAACCCTAACCCTAACCCTAACCCTAACCCTAACCCTAACCCTAGCAGAGGCTGGAATAAAAGTCTATTATGACTCTATAGCACACCGGAAGCGTCAGAGGGGGCGATTGAGCCCGTGCACCTGTATATAATTCTTGGGGTTAGGGTTGGGGTTAATACCTAACCCTAGCCCTAACCCTAACCCTTTAAACCTAACCCAGCCAGCGCCTATTGTTCTCCTTTGACGTGCCCGGAGAGTGCTATATAAAGAAAACAATTTACGTCTACTATAACCTCAAATAGAGATATATATGAGTATTTATAGGCTATTAGGCCTACTACTAGGCCACAGAAGCTACACAGCAAAGGCCGAAAAAAACTGTCTACTAGTATAAGAAAAATTAATATTTTTGTACGGATAGAGCCTACATGCTACTTTGCGGGGGCTATGCCAGAGTGCACCAAATATTTGAGGGTAACAAACCGTTGAGGTCCCTACTATAAACTCAAATATAGAGATATATGAGTATTTATAGGCTATTAAGCCTACTACTAGGCCACGGAAGATACACAGCAAATGCCGAAAAAAACTGTCTACTAGTATAAGAAAAATTAATATTTTTGTGCAGATAGAGCCTACATGCTACTCTGCGGGGGCTATGCCATTGTGCACCAAATATTTGAATTTTGGCGGTTGGAAGTTAACAAACCGTTGAGGTCTGTGTCGGTATGCTTGCCTGGGTGTCTCCATGTCTGCGTCTGTGAGGTCCAAGATGACTCGCAGCAGATGCCCCAACCGCCGTGAGCTGGTAACCACCGCCACCGCCCCCCCTCAGGGTAAACCTCCTAAGGACCCTCGTTTGTCTGCCGTGAGCCGCCTGGTCAGCCGCCACCGCCACTCCCACCTCTGAGGGCACACAGCTCCATTTATAGAGGTCCCCTCCTGGACATCTGCCGTTTGAAATCAACAGTCCGAACAGACGACAAGACGAAGGAGTGCTCAGTCAAGACAACCGAACGGCCAACAGACTGGTATACTATAATACATAATAATATAAGGCCCACTATGGCCATCGTTCTATGGTAGCCTCACCCTCTCTTCTTTGTGCTTTCTTGACCACGCAACTTCGCGGGCAACTCAGCCACGGACGGAAAATTCTGCCGTGCCAGTCCCAAGCCTGGACAAATGAGGAGGGTTCCGCTACCCTCTCTAGTACCTAAATGCCACTGGGCAAAGGTCTACTACTTCTCTACTATAAGGCCGAGGATGCCAAGGGCAGAGGCTCAAAATAAATAATATTATACTACTACTATAGGCCAAAGAAGCTACACAGCAGAGGCTGGAATAAAAGTCTATTATGACTCTATAGCACACCGGAAGCGTCAGAGGGGGCGATTGAGCCCGTGCACCTGTATATAATTCTTGGGGTTAGGGTTGGGGTTAATACCTAACCCTAGCCCTAACCCTAACCCTTTAAACCTAACCCAGCCAGCGCCTATTGTTCTCCTTTGACGTGCCCGGAGAGTGCTATATAAAGAAAACAATTTACGTCTACTATAACCTCAAATAGAGATATATATGAGTATTTATAGGCTATTAGGCCTACTACTAGGCCACAGAAGCTACACAGCAAAGGCCGAAAAAAACTGTCTACTAGTATAAGAAAAATTAATATTTTTGTACGGATAGAGCCTACATGCTACTTTGCGGGGGCTATGCCAGAGTGCACCAAATATTTGAGGGTAACAAACCGTTGAGGTCCCTACTATAAACTCAAATATAGAGATATATGAGTATTTATAGGCTATTAAGCCTACTACTAGGCCACGGAAGATACACAGCAAATGCCGAAAAAAACTGTCTACTAGTATAAGAAAAATTAATATTTTTGTGCAGATAGAGCCTACATGCTACTCTGCGGGGGCTATGCCATTGTGCACCAAATATTTGAATTTTGGCGGTTGGAAGTTAACAAACCGTTGAGGTCTGTGTCGGTATGCTTGCCTGGGTGTCTCCATGTCTGCGTCTGTGAGGTCCAAGATGACTCGCAGCAGATGCCCCAACCGCCGTGAGCTGGTAACCACCGCCACCGCCCCCCCTCAGGGTAAACCTCCTAAGGACCCTCGTTTGTCTGCCGTGAGCCGCCTGGTCAGCCGCCACCGCCACTCCCACCTCTGAGGGCACACAGCTCCATTTATAGAGGTCCCCTCCTGGACATCTGCCGTTTGAAATCAACAGTCCGAACAGACGACAAGACGAAGGAGTGCTCAGTCAAGACAACCGAACGGCCAACAGACTGGTATACTATAATACATAATAATATAAGGCCCACTATGGCCATCGTTCTATGGTAGCCTCACCCTCTCTTCTTTGTGCTTTCTTGACCACGCAACTTCGCGGGCAACTCAGCCACGGACGGAAAATTCTGCCGTGCCAGTCCCAAGCCTGGACAAATGAGGAGGGTTCCGCTACCCTCTCTAGTACCTAAATGCCACTGGGCAAAGGTCTACTACTTCTCTACTATAAGGCCGAGGATGCCAAGGGCAGAGGCTCAAAATAAATAATATTATACTACTACTATAGGCCAAAGAAGCTACACAGCAGAGGCTGGAATAAAAGTCTATTATGACTCTATAGCACACCGGAAGCGTCAGAGGGGGCGATTGAGCCCGTGCACCTGTATATAATTCTTGGGGTTAGGGTTGGGGTTAATACCTAACCCTAGCCCTAACCCTAACCCTTTAAACCTAACCCAGCCAGCGCCTATTGTTCTCCTTTGACGTGCCCGGAGAGTGCTATATAAAGAAAACAATTTACGTCTACTATAACCTCAAATAGAGATATATATGAGTATTTATAGGCTATTAGGCCTACTACTAGGCCACAGAAGCTACACAGCAAAGGCCGAAAAAAACTGTCTACTAGTATAAGAAAAATTAATATTTTTGTACGGATAGAGCCTACATGCTACTTTGCGGGGGCTATGCCAGAGTGCACCAAATATTTGAGGGTAACAAACCGTTGAGGTCCCTACTATAAACTCAAATATAGAGATATATGAGTATTTATAGGCTATTAAGCCTACTACTAGGCCACGGAAGATACACAGCAAATGCCGAAAAAAACTGTCTACTAGTATAAGAAAAATTAATATTTTTGTGCAGATAGAGCCTACATGCTACTCTGCGGGGGCTATGCCATTGTGCACCAAATATTTGAATTTTGGCGGTTGGAAGTTAACAAACCGTTGAGGTCTGTGTCGGTATGCTTGCCTGGGTGTCTCCATGTCTGCGTCTGTGAGGTCCAAGATGACTCGCAGCAGATGCCCCAACCGCCGTGAGCTGGTAACCACCGCCACCGCCCCCCCTCAGGGTAAACCTCCTAAGGACCCTCGTTTGTCTGCCGTGAGCCGCCTGGTCAGCCGCCACCGCCACTCCCACCTCTGAGGGCACACAGCTCCATTTATAGAGGTCCCCTCCTGGACATCTGCCGTTTGAAATCAACAGTCCGAACAGACGACAAGACGAAGGAGTGCTCAGTCAAGACAACCGAACGGCCAACAGACTGGTATACTATAATACATAATAATATAAGGCCCACTATGGCCATCGTTCTATGGTAGCCTCACCCTCTCTTCTTTGTGCTTTCTTGACCACGCAACTTCGCGGGCAACTCAGCCACGGACGGAAAATTCTGCCGTGCCAGTCCCAAGCCTGGACAAATGAGGAGGGTTCCGCTACCCTCTCTAGTACCTAAATGCCACTGGGCAAAGGTCTACTACTTCTCTACTATAAGGCCGAGGATGCCAAGGGCAGAGGCTCAAAATAAATAATATTATACTACTACTATAGGCCAAAGAAGCTACACAGCAGAGGCTGGAATAAAAGTCTATTATGACTCTATAGCACACCGGAAGCGTCAGAGGGGGCGATTGAGCCCGTGCACCTGTATATAATTCTTGGGGTTAGGGTTGGGGTTAATACCTAACCCTAGCCCTAACCCTAACCCTTTAAACCTAACCCAGCCAGCGCCTATTGTTCTCCTTTGACGTGCCCGGAGAGTGCTATATAAAGAAAACAATTTACGTCTACTATAACCTCAAATAGAGATATATATGAGTATTTATAGGCTATTAGGCCTACTACTAGGCCACAGAAGCTACACAGCAAAGGCCGAAAAAAACTGTCTACTAGTATAAGAAAAATTAATATTTTTGTACGGATAGAGCCTACATGCTACTTTGCGGGGGCTATGCCAGAGTGCACCAAATATTTGAGGGTAACAAACCGTTGAGGTCCCTACTATAAACTCAAATATAGAGATATATGAGTATTTATAGGCTATTAAGCCTACTACTAGGCCACGGAAGATACACAGCAAATGCCGAAAAAAACTGTCTACTAGTATAAGAAAAATTAATATTTTTGTGCAGATAGAGCCTACATGCTACTCTGCGGGGGCTATGCCATTGTGCACCAAATATTTGAATTTTGGCGGTTGGAAGTTAACAAACCGTTGAGGTCTGTGTCGGTATGCTTGCCTGGGTGTCTCCATGTCTGCGTCTGTGAGGTCCAAGATGACTCGCAGCAGATGCCCCAACCGCCGTGAGCTGGTAACCACCGCCACCGCCCCCCCTCAGGGTAAACCTCCTAAGGACCCTCGTTTGTCTGCCGTGAGCCGCCTGGTCAGCCGCCACCGCCACTCCCACCTCTGAGGGCACACAGCTCCATTTATAGAGGTCCCCTCCTGGACATCTGCCGTTTGAAATCAACAGTCCGAACAGACGACAAGACGAAGGAGTGCTCAGTCAAGACAACCGAACGGCCAACAGACTGGTATACTATAATACATAATAATATAAGGCCCACTATGGCCATCGTTCTATGGTAGCCTCACCCTCTCTTCTTTGTGCTTTCTTGACCACGCAACTTCGCGGGCAACTCAGCCACGGACGGAAAATTCTGCCGTGCCAGTCCCAAGCCTGGACAAATGAGGAGGGTTCCGCTACCCTCTCTAGTACCTAAATGCCACTGGGCAAAGGTCTACTACTTCTCTACTATAAGGCCGAGGATGCCAAGGGCAGAGGCTCAAAATAAATAATATTATACTACTACTATAGGCCAAAGAAGCTACACAGCAGAGGCTGGAATAAAAGTCTATTATGACTCTATAGCACACCGGAAGCGTCAGAGGGGGCGATTGAGCCCGTGCACCTGTATATAATTCTTGGGGTTAGGGTTGGGGTTAATACCTAACCCTAGCCCTAACCCTAACCCTTTAAACCTAACCCAGCCAGCGCCTATTGTTCTCCTTTGACGTGCCCGGAGAGTGCTATATAAAGAAAACAATTTACGTCTACTATAACCTCAAATAGAGATATATATGAGTATTTATAGGCTATTAGGCCTACTACTAGGCCACAGAAGCTACACAGCAAAGGCCGAAAAAAACTGTCTACTAGTATAAGAAAAATTAATATTTTTGTACGGATAGAGCCTACATGCTACTTTGCGGGGGCTATGCCAGAGTGCACCAAATATTTGAGGGTAACAAACCGTTGAGGTCCCTACTATAAACTCAAATATAGAGATATATGAGTATTTATAGGCTATTAAGCCTACTACTAGGCCACGGAAGATACACAGCAAATGCCGAAAAAAACTGTCTACTAGTATAAGAAAAATTAATATTTTTGTGCAGATAGAGCCTACATGCTACTCTGCGGGGGCTATGCCATTGTGCACCAAATATTTGAATTTTGGCGGTTGGAAGTTAACAAACCGTTGAGGTCTGTGTCGGTATGCTTGCCTGGGTGTCTCCATGTCTGCGTCTGTGAGGTCCAAGATGACTCGCAGCAGATGCCCCAACCGCCGTGAGCTGGTAACCACCGCCACCGCCCCCCCTCAGGGTAAACCTCCTAAGGACCCTCGTTTGTCTGCCGTGAGCCGCCTGGTCAGCCGCCACCGCCACTCCCACCTCTGAGGGCACACAGCTCCATTTATAGAGGTCCCCTCCTGGACATCTGCCGTTTGAAATCAACAGTCCGAACAGACGACAAGACGAAGGAGTGCTCAGTCAAGACAACCGAACGGCCAACAGACTGGTATACTATAATACATAATAATATAAGGCCCACTATGGCCATCGTTCTATGGTAGCCTCACCCTCTCTTCTTTGTGCTTTCTTGACCACGCAACTTCGCGGGCAACTCAGCCACGGACGGAAAATTCTGCCGTGCCAGTCCCAAGCCTGGACAAATGAGGAGGGTTCCGCTACCCTCTCTAGTACCTAAATGCCACTGGGCAAAGGTCTACTACTTCTCTACTATAAGGCCGAGGATGCCAAGGGCAGAGGCTCAAAATAAATAATATTATACTACTACTATAGGCCAAAGAAGCTACACAGCAGAGGCTGGAATAAAAGTCTATTATGACTCTATAGCACACCGGAAGCGTCAGAGGGGGCGATTGAGCCCGTGCACCTGTATATAATTCTTGGGGTTAGGGTTGGGGTTAATACCTAACCCTAGCCCTAACCCTAACCCTTTAAACCTAACCCAGCCAGCGCCTATTGTTCTCCTTTGACGTGCCCGGAGAGTGCTATATAAAGAAAACAATTTACGTCTACTATAACCTCAAATAGAGATATATATGAGTATTTATAGGCTATTAGGCCTACTACTAGGCCACAGAAGCTACACAGCAAAGGCCGAAAAAAACTGTCTACTAGTATAAGAAAAATTAATATTTTTGTACGGATAGAGCCTACATGCTACTTTGCGGGGGCTATGCCAGAGTGCACCAAATATTTGAGGGTAACAAACCGTTGAGGTCCCTACTATAAACTCAAATATAGAGATATATGAGTATTTATAGGCTATTAAGCCTACTACTAGGCCACGGAAGATACACAGCAAATGCCGAAAAAAACTGTCTACTAGTATAAGAAAAATTAATATTTTTGTGCAGATAGAGCCTACATGCTACTCTGCGGGGGCTATGCCATTGTGCACCAAATATTTGAATTTTGGCGGTTGGAAGTTAACAAACCGTTGAGGTCTGTGTCGGTATGCTTGCCTGGGTGTCTCCATGTCTGCGTCTGTGAGGTCCAAGATGACTCGCAGCAGATGCCCCAACCGCCGTGAGCTGGTAACCACCGCCACCGCCCCCCCTCAGGGTAAACCTCCTAAGGACCCTCGTTTGTCTGCCGTGAGCCGCCTGGTCAGCCGCCACCGCCACTCCCACCTCTGAGGGCACACAGCTCCATTTATAGAGGTCCCCTCCTGGACATCTGCCGTTTGAAATCAACAGTCCGAACAGACGACAAGACGAAGGAGTGCTCAGTCAAGACAACCGAACGGCCAACAGACTGGTATACTATAATACATAATAATATAAGGCCCACTATGGCCATCGTTCTATGGTAGCCTCACCCTCTCTTCTTTGTGCTTTCTTGACCACGCAACTTCGCGGGCAACTCAGCCACGGACGGAAAATTCTGCCGTGCCAGTCCCAAGCCTGGACAAATGAGGAGGGTTCCGCTACCCTCTCTAGTACCTAAATGCCACTGGGCAAAGGTCTACTACTTCTCTACTATAAGGCCGAGGATGCCAAGGGCAGAGGCTCAAAATAAATAATATTATACTACTACTATAGGCCAAAGAAGCTACACAGCAGAGGCTGGAATAAAAGTCTATTATGACTCTATAGCACACCGGAAGCGTCAGAGGGGGCGATTGAGCCCGTGCACCTGTATATAATTCTTGGGGTTAGGGTTGGGGTTAATACCTAACCCTAGCCCTAACCCTAACCCTTTAAACCTAACCCAGCCAGCGCCTATTGTTCTCCTTTGACGTGCCCGGAGAGTGCTATATAAAGAAAACAATTTACGTCTACTATAACCTCAAATAGAGATATATATGAGTATTTATAGGCTATTAGGCCTACTACTAGGCCACAGAAGCTACACAGCAAAGGCCGAAAAAAACTGTCTACTAGTATAAGAAAAATTAATATTTTTGTACGGATAGAGCCTACATGCTACTTTGCGGGGGCTATGCCAGAGTGCACCAAATATTTGAGGGTAACAAACCGTTGAGGTCCCTACTATAAACTCAAATATAGAGATATATGAGTATTTATAGGCTATTAAGCCTACTACTAGGCCACGGAAGATACACAGCAAATGCCGAAAAAAACTGTCTACTAGTATAAGAAAAATTAATATTTTTGTGCAGATAGAGCCTACATGCTACTCTGCGGGGGCTATGCCATTGTGCACCAAATATTTGAATTTTGGCGGTTGGAAGTTAACAAACCGTTGAGGTCTGTGTCGGTATGCTTGCCTGGGTGTCTCCATGTCTGCGTCTGTGAGGTCCAAGATGACTCGCAGCAGATGCCCCAACCGCCGTGAGCTGGTAACCACCGCCACCGCCCCCCCTCAGGGTAAACCTCCTAAGGACCCTCGTTTGTCTGCCGTGAGCCGCCTGGTCAGCCGCCACCGCCACTCCCACCTCTGAGGGCACACAGCTCCATTTATAGAGGTCCCCTCCTGGACATCTGCCGTTTGAAATCAACAGTCCGAACAGACGACAAGACGAAGGAGTGCTCAGTCAAGACAACCGAACGGCCAACAGACTGGTATACTATAATACATAATAATATAAGGCCCACTATGGCCATCGTTCTATGGTAGCCTCACCCTCTCTTCTTTGTGCTTTCTTGACCACGCAACTTCGCGGGCAACTCAGCCACGGACGGAAAATTCTGCCGTGCCAGTCCCAAGCCTGGACAAATGAGGAGGGTTCCGCTACCCTCTCTAGTACCTAAATGCCACTGGGCAAAGGTCTACTACTTCTCTACTATAAGGCCGAGGATGCCAAGGGCAGAGGCTCAAAATAAATAATATTATACTACTACTATAGGCCAAAGAAGCTACACAGCAGAGGCTGGAATAAAAGTCTATTATGACTCTATAGCACACCGGAAGCGTCAGAGGGGGCGATTGAGCCCGTGCACCTGTATATAATTCTTGGGGTTAGGGTTGGGGTTAATACCTAACCCTAGCCCTAACCCTAACCCTTTAAACCTAACCCAGCCAGCGCCTATTGTTCTCCTTTGACGTGCCCGGAGAGTGCTATATAAAGAAAACAATTTACGTCTACTATAACCTCAAATAGAGATATATATGAGTATTTATAGGCTATTAGGCCTACTACTAGGCCACAGAAGCTACACAGCAAAGGCCGAAAAAAACTGTCTACTAGTATAAGAAAAATTAATATTTTTGTACGGATAGAGCCTACATGCTACTTTGCGGGGGCTATGCCAGAGTGCACCAAATATTTGAGGGTAACAAACCGTTGAGGTCCCTACTATAAACTCAAATATAGAGATATATGAGTATTTATAGGCTATTAAGCCTACTACTAGGCCACGGAAGATACACAGCAAATGCCGAAAAAAACTGTCTACTAGTATAAGAAAAATTAATATTTTTGTGCAGATAGAGCCTACATGCTACTCTGCGGGGGCTATGCCATTGTGCACCAAATATTTGAATTTTGGCGGTTGGAAGTTAACAAACCGTTGAGGTCTGTGTCGGTATGCTTGCCTGGGTGTCTCCATGTCTGCGTCTGTGAGGTCCAAGATGACTCGCAGCAGATGCCCCAACCGCCGTGAGCTGGTAACCACCGCCACCGCCCCCCCTCAGGGTAAACCTCCTAAGGACCCTCGTTTGTCTGCCGTGAGCCGCCTGGTCAGCCGCCACCGCCACTCCCACCTCTGAGGGCACACAGCTCCATTTATAGAGGTCCCCTCCTGGACATCTGCCGTTTGAAATCAACAGTCCGAACAGACGACAAGACGAAGGAGTGCTCAGTCAAGACAACCGAACGGCCAACAGACTGGTATACTATAATACATAATAATATAAGGCCCACTATGGCCATCGTTCTATGGTAGCCTCACCCTCTCTTCTTTGTGCTTTCTTGACCACGCAACTTCGCGGGCAACTCAGCCACGGACGGAAAATTCTGCCGTGCCAGTCCCAAGCCTGGACAAATGAGGAGGGTTCCGCTACCCTCTCTAGTACCTAAATGCCACTGGGCAAAGGTCTACTACTTCTCTACTATAAGGCCGAGGATGCCAAGGGCAGAGGCTCAAAATAAATAATATTATACTACTACTATAGGCCAAAGAAGCTACACAGCAGAGGCTGGAATAAAAGTCTATTATGACTCTATAGCACACCGGAAGCGTCAGAGGGGGCGATTGAGCCCGTGCACCTGTATATAATTCTTGGGGTTAGGGTTGGGGTTAATACCTAACCCTAGCCCTAACCCTAACCCTTTAAACCTAACCCAGCCAGCGCCTATTGTTCTCCTTTGACGTGCCCGGAGAGTGCTATATAAAGAAAACAATTTACGTCTACTATAACCTCAAATAGAGATATATATGAGTATTTATAGGCTATTAGGCCTACTACTAGGCCACAGAAGCTACACAGCAAAGGCCGAAAAAAACTGTCTACTAGTATAAGAAAAATTAATATTTTTGTACGGATAGAGCCTACATGCTACTTTGCGGGGGCTATGCCAGAGTGCACCAAATATTTGAGGGTAACAAACCGTTGAGGTCCCTACTATAAACTCAAATATAGAGATATATGAGTATTTATAGGCTATTAAGCCTACTACTAGGCCACGGAAGATACACAGCAAATGCCGAAAAAAACTGTCTACTAGTATAAGAAAAATTAATATTTTTGTGCAGATAGAGCCTACATGCTACTCTGCGGGGGCTATGCCATTGTGCACCAAATATTTGAATTTTGGCGGTTGGAAGTTAACAAACCGTTGAGGTCTGTGTCGGTATGCTTGCCTGGGTGTCTCCATGTCTGCGTCTGTGAGGTCCAAGATGACTCGCAGCAGATGCCCCAACCGCCGTGAGCTGGTAACCACCGCCACCGCCCCCCCTCAGGGTAAACCTCCTAAGGACCCTCGTTTGTCTGCCGTGAGCCGCCTGGTCAGCCGCCACCGCCACTCCCACCTCTGAGGGCACACAGCTCCATTTATAGAGGTCCCCTCCTGGACATCTGCCGTTTGAAATCAACAGTCCGAACAGACGACAAGACGAAGGAGTGCTCAGTCAAGACAACCGAACGGCCAACAGACTGGTATACTATAATACATAATAATATAAGGCCCACTATGGCCATCGTTCTATGGTAGCCTCACCCTCTCTTCTTTGTGCTTTCTTGACCACGCAACTTCGCGGGCAACTCAGCCACGGACGGAAAATTCTGCCGTGCCAGTCCCAAGCCTGGACAAATGAGGAGGGTTCCGCTACCCTCTCTAGTACCTAAATGCCACTGGGCAAAGGTCTACTACTTCTCTACTATAAGGCCGAGGATGCCAAGGGCAGAGGCTCAAAATAAATAATATTATACTACTACTATAGGCCAAAGAAGCTACACAGCAGAGGCTGGAATAAAAGTCTATTATGACTCTATAGCACACCGGAAGCGTCAGAGGGGGCGATTGAGCCCGTGCACCTGTATATAATTCTTGGGGTTAGGGTTGGGGTTAATACCTAACCCTAGCCCTAACCCTAACCCTTTAAACCTAACCCAGCCAGCGCCTATTGTTCTCCTTTGACGTGCCCGGAGAGTGCTATATAAAGAAAACAATTTACGTCTACTATAACCTCAAATAGAGATATATATGAGTATTTATAGGCTATTAGGCCTACTACTAGGCCACAGAAGCTACACAGCAAAGGCCGAAAAAAACTGTCTACTAGTATAAGAAAAATTAATATTTTTGTACGGATAGAGCCTACATGCTACTTTGCGGGGGCTATGCCAGAGTGCACCAAATATTTGAGGGTAACAAACCGTTGAGGTCCCTACTATAAACTCAAATATAGAGATATATGAGTATTTATAGGCTATTAAGCCTACTACTAGGCCACGGAAGATACACAGCAAATGCCGAAAAAAACTGTCTACTAGTATAAGAAAAATTAATATTTTTGTGCAGATAGAGCCTACATGCTACTCTGCGGGGGCTATGCCATTGTGCACCAAATATTTGAATTTTGGCGGTTGGAAGTTAACAAACCGTTGAGGTCTGTGTCGGTATGCTTGCCTGGGTGTCTCCATGTCTGCGTCTGTGAGGTCCAAGATGACTCGCAGCAGATGCCCCAACCGCCGTGAGCTGGTAACCACCGCCACCGCCCCCCCTCAGGGTAAACCTCCTAAGGACCCTCGTTTGTCTGCCGTGAGCCGCCTGGTCAGCCGCCACCGCCACTCCCACCTCTGAGGGCACACAGCTCCATTTATAGAGGTCCCCTCCTGGACATCTGCCGTTTGAAATCAACAGTCCGAACAGACGACAAGACGAAGGAGTGCTCAGTCAAGACAACCGAACGGCCAACAGACTGGTATACTATAATACATAATAATATAAGGCCCACTATGGCCATCGTTCTATGGTAGCCTCACCCTCTCTTCTTTGTGCTTTCTTGACCACGCAACTTCGCGGGCAACTCAGCCACGGACGGAAAATTCTGCCGTGCCAGTCCCAAGCCTGGACAAATGAGGAGGGTTCCGCTACCCTCTCTAGTACCTAAATGCCACTGGGCAAAGGTCTACTACTTCTCTACTATAAGGCCGAGGATGCCAAGGGCAGAGGCTCAAAATAAATAATATTATACTACTACTATAGGCCAAAGAAGCTACACAGCAGAGGCTGGAATAAAAGTCTATTATGACTCTATAGCACACCGGAAGCGTCAGAGGGGGCGATTGAGCCCGTGCACCTGTATATAATTCTTGGGGTTAGGGTTGGGGTTAATACCTAACCCTAGCCCTAACCCTAACCCTTTAAACCTAACCCAGCCAGCGCCTATTGTTCTCCTTTGACGTGCCCGGAGAGTGCTATATAAAGAAAACAATTTACGTCTACTATAACCTCAAATAGAGATATATATGAGTATTTATAGGCTATTAGGCCTACTACTAGGCCACAGAAGCTACACAGCAAAGGCCGAAAAAAACTGTCTACTAGTATAAGAAAAATTAATATTTTTGTACGGATAGAGCCTACATGCTACTTTGCGGGGGCTATGCCAGAGTGCACCAAATATTTGAGGGTAACAAACCGTTGAGGTCCCTACTATAAACTCAAATATAGAGATATATGAGTATTTATAGGCTATTAAGCCTACTACTAGGCCACGGAAGATACACAGCAAATGCCGAAAAAAACTGTCTACTAGTATAAGAAAAATTAATATTTTTGTGCAGATAGAGCCTACATGCTACTCTGCGGGGGCTATGCCATTGTGCACCAAATATTTGAATTTTGGCGGTTGGAAGTTAACAAACCGTTGAGGTCTGTGTCGGTATGCTTGCCTGGGTGTCTCCATGTCTGCGTCTGTGAGGTCCAAGATGACTCGCAGCAGATGCCCCAACCGCCGTGAGCTGGTAACCACCGCCACCGCCCCCCCTCAGGGTAAACCTCCTAAGGACCCTCGTTTGTCTGCCGTGAGCCGCCTGGTCAGCCGCCACCGCCACTCCCACCTCTGAGGGCACACAGCTCCATTTATAGAGGTCCCCTCCTGGACATCTGCCGTTTGAAATCAACAGTCCGAACAGACGACAAGACGAAGGAGTGCTCAGTCAAGACAACCGAACGGCCAACAGACTGGTATACTATAATACATAATAATATAAGGCCCACTATGGCCATCGTTCTATGGTAGCCTCACCCTCTCTTCTTTGTGCTTTCTTGACCACGCAACTTCGCGGGCAACTCAGCCACGGACGGAAAATTCTGCCGTGCCAGTCCCAAGCCTGGACAAATGAGGAGGGTTCCGCTACCCTCTCTAGTACCTAAATGCCACTGGGCAAAGGTCTACTACTTCTCTACTATAAGGCCGAGGATGCCAAGGGCAGAGGCTCAAAATAAATAATATTATACTACTACTATAGGCCAAAGAAGCTACACAGCAGAGGCTGGAATAAAAGTCTATTATGACTCTATAGCACACCGGAAGCGTCAGAGGGGGCGATTGAGCCCGTGCACCTGTATATAATTCTTGGGGTTAGGGTTGGGGTTAATACCTAACCCTAGCCCTAACCCTAACCCTTTAAACCTAACCCAGCCAGCGCCTATTGTTCTCCTTTGACGTGCCCGGAGAGTGCTATATAAAGAAAACAATTTACGTCTACTATAACCTCAAATAGAGATATATATGAGTATTTATAGGCTATTAGGCCTACTACTAGGCCACAGAAGCTACACAGCAAAGGCCGAAAAAAACTGTCTACTAGTATAAGAAAAATTAATATTTTTGTACGGATAGAGCCTACATGCTACTTTGCGGGGGCTATGCCAGAGTGCACCAAATATTTGAGGGTAACAAACCGTTGAGGTCCCTACTATAAACTCAAATATAGAGATATATGAGTATTTATAGGCTATTAAGCCTACTACTAGGCCACGGAAGATACACAGCAAATGCCGAAAAAAACTGTCTACTAGTATAAGAAAAATTAATATTTTTGTGCAGATAGAGCCTACATGCTACTCTGCGGGGGCTATGCCATTGTGCACCAAATATTTGAATTTTGGCGGTTGGAAGTTAACAAACCGTTGAGGTCTGTGTCGGTATGCTTGCCTGGGTGTCTCCATGTCTGCGTCTGTGAGGTCCAAGATGACTCGCAGCAGATGCCCCAACCGCCGTGAGCTGGTAACCACCGCCACCGCCCCCCCTCAGGGTAAACCTCCTAAGGACCCTCGTTTGTCTGCCGTGAGCCGCCTGGTCAGCCGCCACCGCCACTCCCACCTCTGAGGGCACACAGCTCCATTTATAGAGGTCCCCTCCTGGACATCTGCCGTTTGAAATCAACAGTCCGAACAGACGACAAGACGAAGGAGTGCTCAGTCAAGACAACCGAACGGCCAACAGACTGGTATACTATAATACATAATAATATAAGGCCCACTATGGCCATCGTTCTATGGTAGCCTCACCCTCTCTTCTTTGTGCTTTCTTGACCACGCAACTTCGCGGGCAACTCAGCCACGGACGGAAAATTCTGCCGTGCCAGTCCCAAGCCTGGACAAATGAGGAGGGTTCCGCTACCCTCTCTAGTACCTAAATGCCACTGGGCAAAGGTCTACTACTTCTCTACTATAAGGCCGAGGATGCCAAGGGCAGAGGCTCAAAATAAATAATATTATACTACTACTATAGGCCAAAGAAGCTACACAGCAGAGGCTGGAATAAAAGTCTATTATGACTCTATAGCACACCGGAAGCGTCAGAGGGGGCGATTGAGCCCGTGCACCTGTATATAATTCTTGGGGTTAGGGTTGGGGTTAATACCTAACCCTAGCCCTAACCCTAACCCTTTAAACCTAACCCAGCCAGCGCCTATTGTTCTCCTTTGACGTGCCCGGAGAGTGCTATATAAAGAAAACAATTTACGTCTACTATAACCTCAAATAGAGATATATATGAGTATTTATAGGCTATTAGGCCTACTACTAGGCCACAGAAGCTACACAGCAAAGGCCGAAAAAAACTGTCTACTAGTATAAGAAAAATTAATATTTTTGTACGGATAGAGCCTACATGCTACTTTGCGGGGGCTATGCCAGAGTGCACCAAATATTTGAGGGTAACAAACCGTTGAGGTCCCTACTATAAACTCAAATATAGAGATATATGAGTATTTATAGGCTATTAAGCCTACTACTAGGCCACGGAAGATACACAGCAAATGCCGAAAAAAACTGTCTACTAGTATAAGAAAAATTAATATTTTTGTGCAGATAGAGCCTACATGCTACTCTGCGGGGGCTATGCCATTGTGCACCAAATATTTGAATTTTGGCGGTTGGAAGTTAACAAACCGTTGAGGTCTGTGTCGGTATGCTTGCCTGGGTGTCTCCATGTCTGCGTCTGTGAGGTCCAAGATGACTCGCAGCAGATGCCCCAACCGCCGTGAGCTGGTAACCACCGCCACCGCCCCCCCTCAGGGTAAACCTCCTAAGGACCCTCGTTTGTCTGCCGTGAGCCGCCTGGTCAGCCGCCACCGCCACTCCCACCTCTGAGGGCACACAGCCCCATTTATAGAGGTCCCCTCCTGGACATCTGCCGTTTGAAATCAACAGTCCGAACAGACGACAAGACGAAGGAGTGCTCAGTCAAGACAACCGAACGGCCAACAGACTGGTATACTATAATACATAATAATATAAGGCCCACTATGGCCATCGTTCTATGGTAGCCTCACCCTCTCTTCTTTGTGCTTTCTTGACCACGCAACTTCGCGGGCAACTCAGCCACGGACGGAAAATTCTGCCGTGCCAGTCCCAAGCCTGGACAAATGAGGAGGGTTCCGCTACCCTCTCTAGTACCTAAATGCCACTGGGCAAAGGTCTACTACTTCTCTACTATAAGGCCGAGGATGCCAAGGGCAGAGGCTCAAAATAAATAATATTATACTACTACTATAGGCCAAAGAAGCTACACAGCAGAGGCTGGAATAAAAGTCTATTATGACTCTATAGCACACCGGAAGCGTCAGAGGGGGCGATTGAGCCCGTGCACCTGTATATAATTCTTGGGGTTAGGGTTGGGGTTAATACCTAACCCTAGCCCTAACCCTAACCCTTTAAACCTAACCCAGCCAGCGCCTATTGTTCTCCTTTGACGTGCCCGGAGAGTGCTATATAAAGAAAACAATTTACGTCTACTATAACCTCAAATAGAGATATATATGAGTATTTATAGGCTATTAGGCCTACTACTAGGCCACAGAAGCTACACAGCAAAGGCCGAAAAAAACTGTCTACTAGTATAAGAAAAATTAATATTTTTGTACGGATAGAGCCTACATGCTACTTTGCGGGGGCTATGCCAGAGTGCACCAAATATTTGAGGGTAACAAACCGTTGAGGTCCCTACTATAAACTCAAATATAGAGATATATGAGTATTTATAGGCTATTAAGCCTACTACTAGGCCACGGAAGATACACAGCAAATGCCGAAAAAAACTGTCTACTAGTATAAGAAAAATTAATATTTTTGTGCAGATAGAGCCTACATGCTACTCTGCGGGGGCTATGCCATTGTGCACCAAATATTTGAATTTTGGCGGTTGGAAGTTAACAAACCGTTGAGGTCTGTGTCGGTATGCTTGCCTGGGTGTCTCCATGTCTGCGTCTGTGAGGTCCAAGATGACTCGCAGCAGATGCCCCAACCGCCGTGAGCTGGTAACCACCGCCACCGCCCCCCCTCAGGGTAAACCTCCTAAGGACCCTCGTTTGTCTGCCGTGAGCCGCCTGGTCAGCCGCCACCGCCACTCCCACCTCTGAGGGCACACAGCTCCATTTATAGAGGTCCCCTCCTGGACATCTGCCGTTTGAAATCAACAGTCCGAACAGACGACAAGACGAAGGAGTGCTCAGTCAAGACAACCGAACGGCCAACAGACTGGTATACTATAATACATAATAATATAAGGCCCACTATGGCCATCGTTCTATGGTAGCCTCACCCTCTCTTCTTTGTGCTTTCTTGACCACGCAACTTCGCGGGCAACTCAGCCACGGACGGAAAATTCTGCCGTGCCAGTCCCAAGCCTGGACAAATGAGGAGGGTTCCGCTACCCTCTCTAGTACCTAAATGCCACTGGGCAAAGGTCTACTACTTCTCTACTATAAGGCCGAGGATGCCAAGGGCAGAGGCTCAAAATAAATAATATTATACTACTACTATAGGCCAAAGAAGCTACACAGCAGAGGCTGGAATAAAAGTCTATTATGACTCTATAGCACACCGGAAGCGTCAGAGGGGGCGATTGAGCCCGTGCACCTGTATATAATTCTTGGGGTTAGGGTTGGGGTTAATACCTAACCCTAGCCCTAACCCTAACCCTTTAAACCTAACCCAGCCAGCGCCTATTGTTCTCCTTTGACGTGCCCGGAGAGTGCTATATAAAGAAAACAATTTACGTCTACTATAACCTCAAATAGAGATATATATGAGTATTTATAGGCTATTAGGCCTACTACTAGGCCACAGAAGCTACACAGCAAAGGCCGAAAAAAACTGTCTACTAGTATAAGAAAAATTAATATTTTTGTACGGATAGAGCCTACATGCTACTTTGCGGGGGCTATGCCAGAGTGCACCAAATATTTGAGGGTAACAAACCGTTGAGGTCCCTACTATAAACTCAAATATAGAGATATATGAGTATTTATAGGCTATTAAGCCTACTACTAGGCCACGGAAGATACACAGCAAATGCCGAAAAAAACTGTCTACTAGTATAAGAAAAATTAATATTTTTGTGCAGATAGAGCCTACATGCTACTCTGCGGGGGCTATGCCATTGTGCACCAAATATTTGAATTTTGGCGGTTGGAAGTTAACAAACCGTTGAGGTCTGTGTCGGTATGCTTGCCTGGGTGTCTCCATGTCTGCGTCTGTGAGGTCCAAGATGACTCGCAGCAGATGCCCCAACCGCCGTGAGCTGGTAACCACCGCCACCGCCCCCCCTCAGGGTAAACCTCCTAAGGACCCTCGTTTGTCTGCCGTGAGCCGCCTGGTCAGCCGCCACCGCCACTCCCACCTCTGAGGGCACACAGCTCCATTTATAGAGGTCCCCTCCTGGACATCTGCCGTTTGAAATCAACAGTCCGAACAGACGACAAGACGAAGGAGTGCTCAGTCAAGACAACCGAACGGCCAACAGACTGGTATACTATAATACATAATAATATAAGGCCCACTATGGCCATCGTTCTATGGTAGCCTCACCCTCTCTTCTTTGTGCTTTCTTGACCACGCAACTTCGCGGGCAACTCAGCCACGGACGGAAAATTCTGCCGTGCCAGTCCCAAGCCTGGACAAATGAGGAGGGTTCCGCTACCCTCTCTAGTACCTAAATGCCACTGGGCAAAGGTCTACTACTTCTCTACTATAAGGCCGAGGATGCCAAGGGCAGAGGCTCAAAATAAATAATATTATACTACTACTATAGGCCAAAGAAGCTACACAGCAGAGGCTGGAATAAAAGTCTATTATGACTCTATAGCACACCGGAAGCGTCAGAGGGGGCGATTGAGCCCGTGCACCTGTATATAATTCTTGGGGTTAGGGTTGGGGTTAATACCTAACCCTAGCCCTAACCCTAACCCTTTAAACCTAACCCAGCCAGCGCCTATTGTTCTCCTTTGACGTGCCCGGAGAGTGCTATATAAAGAAAACAATTTACGTCTACTATAACCTCAAATAGAGATATATATGAGTATTTATAGGCTATTAGGCCTACTACTAGGCCACAGAAGCTACACAGCAAAGGCCGAAAAAAACTGTCTACTAGTATAAGAAAAATTAATATTTTTGTACGGATAGAGCCTACATGCTACTTTGCGGGGGCTATGCCAGAGTGCACCAAATATTTGAGGGTAACAAACCGTTGAGGTCCCTACTATAAACTCAAATATAGAGATATATGAGTATTTATAGGCTATTAAGCCTACTACTAGGCCACGGAAGATACACAGCAAATGCCGAAAAAAACTGTCTACTAGTATAAGAAAAATTAATATTTTTGTGCAGATAGAGCCTACATGCTACTCTGCGGGGGCTATGCCATTGTGCACCAAATATTTGAATTTTGGCGGTTGGAAGTTAACAAACCGTTGAGGTCTGTGTCGGTATGCTTGCCTGGGTGTCTCCATGTCTGCGTCTGTGAGGTCCAAGATGACTCGCAGCAGATGCCCCAACCGCCGTGAGCTGGTAACCACCGCCACCGCCCCCCCTCAGGGTAAACCTCCTAAGGACCCTCGTTTGTCTGCCGTGAGCCGCCTGGTCAGCCGCCACCGCCACTCCCACCTCTGAGGGCACACAGCTCCATTTATAGAGGTCCCCTCCTGGACATCTGCCGTTTGAAATCAACAGTCCGAACAGACGACAAGACGAAGGAGTGCTCAGTCAAGACAACCGAACGGCCAACAGACTGGTATACTATAATACATAATAATATAAGGCCCACTATGGCCATCGTTCTATGGTAGCCTCACCCTCTCTTCTTTGTGCTTTCTTGACCACGCAACTTCGCGGGCAACTCAGCCACGGACGGAAAATTCTGCCGTGCCAGTCCCAAGCCTGGACAAATGAGGAGGGTTCCGCTACCCTCTCTAGTACCTAAATGCCACTGGGCAAAGGTCTACTACTTCTCTGCTATAAGGCCGAGGATGCCAAGGGCAGAGGCTCAAAATAAATAATATTATACTACTACTATAGGCCAAAGAAGCTACACAGCAGAGGCTGGAATAAAAGTCTATTATGACTCTATAGCACACCGGAAGCGTCAGAGGGGGCGATTGAGCCCGTGCACCTGTATATAATTCTTGGGGTTAGGGTTGGGGTTAATACCTAACCCTAGCCCTAACCCTAACCCTTTAAACCTAACCCTAACCCTAACCCTAACCCTAACCCTAACCCTAACCCTAACCCTAACCCTAACCCTAACCCTAACCCTAACCCTAACCCTAACCCTAACCCTAACCCTAACCCTAACCCTAACGGAGGGTCTTCCAAATGTATGGCTACACGTTGTAAAACTTGTGAACATGTTATTGTTACTAAAACCTTTCAAAGTACTTACACACGCAGACAATATAACATAACACAACCATTTAACTGTAAAAGCACAAACGTAATCTACCTAATAACATGTAATTTATGCAACAAGCAATACGTGGGGGAAACACAAAGACAACTGGCTGAAAGATTATGCGACCATAGATCTAATATCATAACACGTAAAAACACTCCTATAGCCAACCACTTCAACCTGCCGGACCATTCCATTGCAAATTTACAAATAATTCCAATAGACACCATTTCTGCTGCTGAGTTTTTAAATTTTAGATCGAGTTGGTGGAAGATGAGGAGCTGCCTGCTGCGGAAAGAATCCTACTGGCAACAACAACTATGGACCCATGAACCGCACGGCATCAATCTTCACAACAGGAAGTAGAGGGATGGAGACGGGATGCGGATTGAGCCAGCGCTTCTGTACATTTTTTACCCTAACCTAACCCTAACCCTAACCCTAACCCTAACCCTAACCCTAACCCTAACCCTAACCCTAACCCTAACCCTAACCCTAACCCTAACCCTAACCCTAACCCTAACCCTAACCCTAACCCTAACCCTAACCCTAACCCTAACCCTAACCCTAACCCTAACCCTAACCCTAACCCTAACCCTAACCCTAACCCTAACCCTAACCCTAACCCTAACCCTAACCCTAACCCTCAACTCAGTCAACTCAGTCAAAACAACTCAACTCAACTCAACTCAACTCAACTCAGTCAACTCAGTCAACTCAACTCAACTCAACTCAACTCAGCTCAACTCAGTCAACTCAGTCAACTCAACTCAACGCAACTCACTCACTCACTCACTCAACTCAACTCAACTCAACTCAACTCAACTCAACTCAACTCAACTCAACACAACTCAACTCAACTCAACTCAACTCAACTCAGTCAACTCAGTCAACTCAACTCAACTCAACTCAACTCCACTCCACTCCACTCCACTCATCTCACCTCAACTCACCTCAACTCAACTCAACTCAACTCAACTCAACTCAACTCAACTCAACGCAACTCACTCACTCACTCACTCAACTCAACTCAACTCAACTCAACTCAACTCAACTCAACCCAACTCAACTCAACTCAACTCAACTCAACTCAACTCAGTCAACTCAGTCAACTCAACTCAACTCAACTCAACTCAACTCAACTCAACTCAACTCAACTCAGTCAACTCAGTCAACTCAACTCAACTCAACTCAACTCAACTCAACTCAACTCAACTCAGTCAACTCAGTCAACTCAACTCAACTCAACTCAACTCAACTCAACTCAACTCAACTCCACTCCACTCCACTCCACTCAACTCACCTCAACTCACCTCAACTCAACTCAACTCAACTCAACTCAACTCAACTCAACGCAACTCACTCACTCACTCACTCAGTCAACTCAACTCAACTCAACTCAGTCAACTCAGTCAACTCAATTCAACTCATCTCAACTCAACTCAACTCAGTCAACTCAGTCAACTCAACTCAACTCAACTCAACTCAACTCAGCTCAACTCAGTCAACTCAGTCAACTCAACTCAACTCAACTCAACGCAACTCACTCACTCACTCACTCAACTCAACTCAACTCAACTCAACTCAACTCAACTCAACTCAACACAACTCAACTCAACTCAACTCAACTCAACTCAACTCAACTCAACTCGACTCAACTCAGTCAACTCAGTCAACTCAACTCAACTCAACTCAACTCAACTCCACTCCACTCCACTCCACTCCACTCAACTCACCTCAACTCACCTCAACTCAACTCAACTCAACTCAACTCAACTCAACTCAACTCAACGCAACTCACTCACTCACTCACTCACTCAACTCAACTCAACTCAACTCAACTCAACTCAACTCAACTCATCTCAACTCAACTCAACTCAACTCAACTCAACTCAACGCAACTCACTCACTCACTCACTCACTCACTCAACTCAACTCAACTCAACTCAACTCAACTCAACTCAACTCAACTCAACTCAACTCAGTCAACTCAGTCAACTCAACTCAACTCAACTCAACTCAGTCAACTCAGTCAACTCAACTCAACTCAACTCAACTCAACTCAACTCAGTCAACTCAGTCAACTCAACTCAACTCAACTCAACTCAACTCAACTCAACTCAACTCAGTCAACTCAGTCAACTCAACTCAACTCAACTCAACTCAACTCAACTCAGTCAACTCAGTCAACTCAACTCAACTCAACTCAACTCAACTCAGTCAACTCAGTGAACTCTACTCAACTCAACTCAACTCCACTCCACACAACTCACCTCAACTCAACTCAACTCAACTCAGCTCAACTCAACTCAACTCAACTCAACGCAACTCAACTCAACTCAACTCAACTCAACTCAACTCAACTCTACTCAGTCAACTCAGTCAACTCAACTCAACTCAACTCAACTCAACTCAACTCAGTCAACTCAGTCAACTCAACTCAACTCAACTCAACTCAACTCAGTCAACTCAGTCAACTCAACTCAACTCAACTCAACTCCACTCCACTCAACTCACCTCAACTCAACTCAACTCAACTCAGCTCAACTCAACTCAACTCAACTCAACTCAACTCTACTCAGTCAACTCAGTCAACTCAACTCAACTCAACTCAACTCAACTCAACTCAGTCAACTCAGTCAACTCAACTCAACCCAACTCAACTCAACTCAGTCAACTCAGTCAACTCAACTCAACTCAACTCAACTCCACTCCACTCAACTCACCTCAACTCAACTCAACTCAACTCAGCTCAACTCAACTCAACTCAACTCAACGCAACTCAACTCAACTCAACTCAACTCAACTCAACTCAACTCAACTCAACTCTACTCAGTCAACTCAGTCAACTCAACTCAACTCAACTCAACTCAACTCAACTCAGTCAACTCAGTCAACTCAACTCAACTCAACTCAACTCAACTCAGTCAACTCAGTCAACTCAACTCAACTCAACTCAACTCCACTCCACTCAACTCAACTCAACGCAACTCACTCACTCACTCACTCAACTCAACTCAACTCAACTCAACTCAACTCAACTCAACTCAACTCAACTCAACTCAACTCAACTCAACTCAACTCAGTCAACTCAGTCAACTCAACTCAACTCAACTCAACTCAACTCAACTCAACTCAGTCAACTCAGTCAACTCAACTCAACTCAACTCAACTCAACTCAACTCAACTCAACTCCACTCCACTCCACTCAACGCAACTCACTCACTCACTCACTCACTCAACTCAACTCAACTCAACTCAACTCAACTCAACTCAACTCAACTCAACTCAACTCAACTCAGTCAACTCAACTCAACTCAACTCAACTCAACTCAACTCAACTCAACTCAACTCAACTCAACTCAGTCAACTCAGTCAACTCAACTCAACTCAACTCAACTCAACTCAACTCCACTCCACTCCACTCCCCTCAACTCACCTCAACTCAACACAACTCAACTCAACTCAAGTCAACTCAACTCAACGCAACTCGCTCACTCACTCACTCACTCAACTCAACTCAACTCAACTCAACTCTACTTAACCCAACTCAACTCAACTCAACTCAACTCAACTCAACTCAGTCAACTCAGTCAACTCAACTCAACTCAACTCAACTCAACTCAACTCACCTCAACTCAACTCAACTCAACTCAACTCAACTCAACTCAACTCAGCTCAACTCAGTCAACTCAGTCAACTCAACTCAACTCAACTCAACTCAACTCAGTCAACTCAGTCAACTCAACTCAACTCAACTCAACTCAGTCAACTCAACTCAACTCAACTCAACTCAACTCAACTCAACTCAACTCAGTCAACTCAGTCAACTCAACTCAACTCAACTCAACTCCACTCCACTCAACTCAACTCAACTCAACTCAACTCAACTCAACTCAACTCAGTCAACTCAGTCAACTCAACTCAACTCAACTCAACTCAACTCAACTCAACTCAACTCAGTCAACTCAGTCAACTCAACTCAACTCAACTCAACTCAGTCAACTCAACTCAACTCAACTCAACTCAACTCAACTCAGTCAACTCAGTCAACTCAACTCAACTCAACTCAACTCCACTCCACTCAACTCAACTCAACTCAACTCAACTCAACTCAACTCAACTCAACTCAGTCAACTCAGTCAACTCAACTCAACTCAACTCAACTCAACTCAACTCAACTCAACTCAGTCAACTCAGTCAACTCAACTCAACTCAACTCAACTCAACTCAACTCAACTCAACTCCACTCCACTCCACTCCACTCAACTCACCTCAACTCACCTCAACTCAACTCAACTCAACTCAACTCAACTCAACTCAACTCAACGCAACTCACTCACTCACTCACTCAGTCAACTCAACTCAACTCAACTCAACTCAACTCAACTCAACTCAACTCAACTCAACTCAACTCAGTCAACTCAGTCAACTCAACTCAACTCAACTCAACTCAACTCAACTCAACTCAACTCAACTCAACTCAACTCAGTCAACTCAGTCAACTCAACTCAACTCAACTCAACTCAACTCAACTCAACTCAGTCAACTCGGTCAAAACAACTCAACTCAACTCAACTCAACTCAACTCAGTCAACTCAGTCAACTCAACTCAACTCAACTCAACTCAGCTCAACTCAGTCAACTCAGTCAACTCAACTCAACGCAACTCACTCACTCACTCACTCAACTCAACTCAACTCAACTCAACTCAACTCAACTCAACTCAACACAACTCAACTCAACTCAACTCAACTCAACTCAACTCAACTCAACTCAGTCAACTCAGTCAACTCAACTCAACTCAACTCAACTCAACTCAACTCCACTCCACTCCACTCCACTCCACTCATCTCACCTCAACTCACCTCAACTCAACTCAACTCAACTCAACTCAACTCAACTCAACGCAACTCACTCACTCACTCACTCAACTCAACTCAACTCAACTCAACTCAACTCAACTCAACCCAACTCAACTCAACTCAACTCAACTCAACTCAACTCAGTCAACTCAGTCAACTCAACTCAACTCAACTCAACTCAACTCAACTCAACTCACCTCAACTCAACTCAACTCAACTCAACTCAACTCAACTCAACTCAACTCAACTCAACTCAGTCAAATCAGTCAACTCAACTCAACTCAACTCAACTCAACTCAACTCAACTCAGTCAACTCAGTCAACTCAACTCAACTCAACTCAACTCAACTCAGTCAACTCAACTCAACTCAACTCAACTCAACTCAACTCAGTCAACTCAGTCAACTCAACTCAACTCAACTCAACTCCACTCCACTCAACTCAACTCAACTCAACTCAACTCAACTCAACTCAACTCTGTCAACTCAGTCAACTCAACTCAACTCAACTCAACTCAACTCAACTCAGTCAACTCAGTCAACTCAACTCAACTCAACTCAACTCAACTCAGTCAACTCAGTCAACTCAACTCAACTCAACTCAACTCAGTCAACTCAGTCAACTCAACTCAACTCAACTCAACTCAACTCAACACAACTCAACTCAACTCAACTCAACTCAACTCAACTCAACTCAACTCAGTCAACTCAGTCAACTCAACTCAACTCAACTCAACTCAACTCAACTCCACTCCACTCCACTCCACTCATCTCACCTCAACTCACCTCAACTCAACTCAACTCAACTCAACTCAACTCAACTCAACTCAACGCAACTCAACTCACTCACTCACTCACTCACTCAACTCAACTCAACTCAACTCAACTCAACTCAACTCAACTCAACTCAACTCAACTCAACTCAACTCAGTCAACTCAACTCAACTCAACTCAACTCAACTCAACTCAACTCAACTCAACTCAACTCAACTCAACACAACTCAACTCAACTCAACTCAACTCAACTCAACTCAACTCAACTCAACTCAGTCAACTCAGTCAACTCAACTCAACTCAACTCAACTCAACTCAACTCCACTCCACACAACTCACCTCAACTCAACTCAACTCAACTCAGCTCAACTCAACTCAACTCAACTCAACGCAACTCACTCACTCACTCACTCACTCAACTCAACTCAACTCAACTCAACTCAACTCAACTCAACTCAACTCAACTCAACTCAACTCTACTCAGTCAACTCAGTCAACTCAACTCAACTCAACTCAACTCAGTCAACTCAGTCAACTCAACTCAACTCAACTCAACTCAACTCAGTCAACTCAGTCAACTCAACTCAACTCAACTCAACTCCACTCCACTCAACTCACCTCAACTCAACTCAACTCAACTCCACTCCACTCCCCTCAACTCACCTCAACTCAACACAACTCAACTCAACTCAAGTCAACTCAACTCAACGCAACTCGCTCACTCACTCACTCACTCAACTCAATTCAACTCAACTCAACTCAACTTAACCCAACTCAACTCAACTCAACTCAACTCAACTCAACTCAACTCAACTCAGTCAACTCAGTCAACTCAACTCAACTCAACTCAACTCAACTCAACTCACCTCAACTCAACTCAACTCAACTCAACTCAACTCAACTCAACTCTGCTCAACTCAGTCAACTCAGTCAACTCAACTCAACTCAACTCAACTCAACTCAGTCAACTCAGTCAACTCAACTCAACTCAACTCAACTCAACTCAGTCAACTCAACTCAACTCAACTCAACTCAACTCAACTCAACTCAGTCAACTCAGTCAACTCAACTCAACTCAACTCCACTCCACTCAACTCAACTCAACTCAACTCAACTCAACTCAACTCAACTCAACTCAGTCAACTCAGTCAACTCAACTCAACTCAACTCAACTCAACTCAACTCAGTCAACTCAGTCAACTCAACTCAACTCAACTCAACTCAACTCAGTCAACTCAACTCAACTCAACTCAACTCAACTCAACTCAGTCAACTCAGTCAACTCAACTCAACTCAACTCAACTCCACTCCACTCAACTCAACTCAACTCAACTCAACTCAACTCAACTCAACTCAGTCAACTCAGTCAACTCAACTCAACTCAACTCAACTCAACTCAACTCAACTCAACTCAACTCAGTCAACTCAGTCAACTCAACTCAACTCAACTCAACTCAACTCAACTCCACTCCACTCCACTCCACTCAACTCACCTCAACTCACCTCAACTCAACTCAACTCAACTCAACTCAACTCAACTCAACTCAACGCAACTCACTCACTCACTCACTCACTCAACTCAACTCAACTCAACTCAACTCAACTCAACTCAACTCAACTCAACTCAACTCAACTCAGTCAACTCAGTCAACTCAACTCAACTCAGCTCAACTCAACTCAACTCAACTCAACTCATCTCAACTCAACTCAACTCAACTCAGTCAACTCAGTCAACTCAACTCAACTCAACTCAACTCAACTCAACTCAACTCAACTCAGTCAACTCAGTCAACTCAACTCAACTCAACTCAACTCAACTCAGTCAACTCAACTCAGTCAACTCAGTCAACTCAACTCAACTCAACTCAACTCAACTCAACTCACCTCAACTCAACTCAACTCAACTCAACTCAACTCAACTCAACTCAGCTCAACTCAGTCAACTCAGTCAACTCAACTCAACTCAACTCAACTCAACTCAGTCAACTCAGTCAACTCAACTCAACTCAACTCAACTCAACTCAGTCAACTCAACTCAACTCAACTCAACTCAACTCAACTCAACTCAGTCAACTCAGTCAACTCAACTCAACTCAACTCCACTCCACTCAACTCAACTCAACTCAACTCAACTCAACTCAACTCAACTCAACTCAGTCAACTCAGTCAACTCAACTCAACTCAACTCAACTCAACTCAACTCAGTCAACTCAGTCAACTCAACTCAACTCAACTCAACTCAACTCAGTCAACTCAACTCAACTCAACTCAACTCAACTCAACTCAGTCAACTCAGTCAACTCAACTCAACTCAACTCAACTCCACTCCACTCAACTCAACTCAACTCAACTCAACTCAACTCAACTCAACTCAGTCAACTCAGTCAACTCAACTCAACTCAACTCAACTCAACTCAACTCAACTCAACTCAACTCAGTCAACTCAGTCAACTCAACTCAACTCAACTCAACTCAACTCAACTCCACTCCACTCCACTCCACTCAACTCACCTCAACTCACCTCAACTCAACTCAACTCAACTCAACTCAACTCAACTCAACTCAACGCAACTCACTCACTCACTCACTCACTCAACTCAACTCAACTCAACTCAACTCAACTCAACTCAACTCAACTCAACTCAACTCAACTCAGTCAACTCAGTCAACTCAACTCAACTCAGCTCAACTCAACTCAACTCAACTCAACTCATCTCAACTCAACTCAACTCAACTCAGTCAACTCAGTCAACTCAACTCAACTCAACTCAACTCAACTCAACTCAACTCAACTCAGTCAACTCAGTCAACTCAACTCAACTCAACTCAACTCAACTCAGTCAACTCAACTCAACTCAACTCAACTCAACTCAACTCAGTCAACTCAGTCAACTCAACTCAACTCAACTCAACTCCACTCCACTCAACTCAACTCAACTCAACTCAACTCAACTCAACTCAACTCAACTCAACTCAGTCAACTCAGTCAACTCAACTCAACTCAACTCAACTCAACTCAACTCAACTCAACTCAACTCAGTCAACTCAGTCAACTCAACTCAACTCAACTCAACTCAACTCAACTCAACTCCACTCCACTCCACTCCACTCAACTCACCTCAACTCACCTCAACTCAACTCAACTCAACTCAACTCAACTCAACTCAACGCAACTCACTCACTCACTCACTCACTCAACTCAACTCAACTCAACTCAACTCAACTCAACTCAACTTAACTCAACTCAACTCAACTCAGTCAACTCAGTCAACTCAACTCAACTCAACTCAACTCAACTCAACTCAACTCAACTCAACTCAACTCAACTCAGTCAACTCAGTCAACTCAACTCAACTCAACTCAACTCAACTCAACTCAACTCAGTCAACTCAGTCAAAACAACTCAACTCAACTCAACTCAACTCAACTCAGTCAACTCAGTCAACTCAACTCAACTCAACTCAACTCAGCTCAACTCAGTCAACTCAGTCAACTCAACTCAACGCAACTCACTCACTCACTCACTCAACTCAACTCAACTCAACTCAACTCAACTCAACTCAACTCAACTCAACACAACTCAACTCAACTCAACTCAACTCAACTCAACTCAACTCAGTCAACTCAGTCAACTCAACTCAACTCAACTCAACTCAACTCAACTCCACTCCACTCCACTCCATTCATCTCACCTCAACTCACCTCAACTCAACTCAACTCAACTCAACTCAACTCAACTCAACGCAACTCACTCACTCACTCACTCAACTCAACTCAACTCAACTCAACTCAACTCAACTCAACCCAACTCAACTCAACTCAACTCAACTCAACTCAGTCAACTCAGTCAACTCAACTCAACTCAACTCAACTTTACTCAACTCAACTCACCTCAACTCAACTCAACTCAACTCAACTCAACTCAACTCAACTCAACTCAACTCAACTCAACTCAGTCAAATCAGTCAACTCAACTCAACTCAACTCAACTCAACTCAACTCAACTCAGTCAACTCAGTCAACTCAACTCAACTCAACTCAACTCAACTCAGTCAACTCAACTCAACTCAACTCAACTCAACTCAACTCAGTCAACTCAGTCAACTCAACTCAACTCAACTCAACTCCACTCCACTCAACTCAACTCAACTCAACTCAACTCAACTCAACTCAACTCTGTCAACTCAGTCAACTCAACTCAACTCAACTCAACTCAACTCAGTCAACTCAGTCAACTCAACTCAACTCAACTCAACTCAGTCAACTCAGTCAACTCAACTCAACTCAACTCAACTCAGTCAACTCAGTCAACTCAACTCAACTCAACTCAACTCAACTCAACACAACTCAACTCAACTCAACTCAACTCAACTCAACTCAACTCAACTCAGTCAACTCAGTCAACTCAACTCAACTCAACTCAACTCAACTCAACTCCACTCCACTCCACTCCACTCATCTCACCTCAACTCACCTCAACTCAACTCAACTCAACTCAACTCAACTCAACTCAACTCAACGCAACTCAACTCACTCACTCACTCACTCACTCAACTCAACTCAACTCAACTCAACTCAACTCAACTCATTTCAACTCAACTCAACTCAACTCAACTCAGTCAACTCAACTCAACTCAACTCAACTCAACTCAACTCAACTCAACTCAACTCAACTCAACTCAACACAACTCAACTCAACTCAACTCAACTCAACTCAACTCAACTCAACTCAGTCAACTCAGTCAACTCAACTCAACTCAACTCAACTCAACTCAACTCCACTCCACACAACTCACCTCAACTCAACTCAACTCAACTCAGCTCAACTCAACTCAACTCAACTCAACGCAACTCACTCACTCACTCACTCACTCAACTCAACTCAACTCAACTCAACTCAACTCAACTCAACTCAACTCAACTCAACTCAACTCTACTCAGTCAACTCAGTCAACTCAACTCAACTCAACTCAACTCAACTCAACTCAGTCAACTCAGTCAACTCAACTCAACTCAACTCAACTCAACTCAGTCAACTCAGTCAACTCAACTCAACTCAACTCAACTCCACTCCACTCAACTCACCTCAACTCAACTCAACTCAACTCAGCTCAACTCAGTCAACTCAGTCAACTCAACTCAACTCAACTCAACTCAACTCAACTCCACTCCACTCCACTCCATTCATCTCACCTCAACTCACCTCAACTCAACTCAACTCAACTCAACTCAACTCAACTCAACTCAACGCAACTCACTCACTCACTCACTCAACTCAACTCAACTCAACTCAACTCAACTCAACTCAACCCAACTCAACTCAACTCAACTCAACTCAACTCAACTCAGTCAACTCAGTCAACTCAACTCAACTCAACTCAACTTTACTCAACTCAACTCACCTCAACTCAACTCAACTCAACTCAACTCAACTCAACTCAACTCAACTCAACTCAACTCAACTCAGTCAAATCAGTCAACTCAACTCAACTCAACTCAACTCAACTCAACTCAACTCAGTCAACTCAGTCAACTCAACTCAACTCAACTCAACTCAACTCAGTCAACTCAACTCAACTCAACTCAACTCAACTCAACTCAACTCAACTCAGTCAACTCAGTCAACTCAACTCAACTCAACTCAACTCCACTCCACTCAACTCAACTCAACTCAACTCAACTCAACTCAACTCAACTCTGTCAACTCAGTCAACTCAACTCAACTCAACTCAACTCAACTCAGTCAACTCAGTCAACTCAACTCAACTCAACTCAACTCAACTCAGTCAACTCAGTCAACTCAACTCAACTCAACTCAACTCAGTCAACTCAGTCAACTCAACTCAACTCAACTCAACTCAACTCAACACAACTCAACTCAACTCAACTCAACTCAACTCAACTCAACTCAACTCAGTCAACTCAGTCAACTCAACTCAACTCAACTCAACTCAACTCAACTCCACTCCACTCCACTCCACTCATCTCACCTCAACTCACCTCAACTCAACTCAACTCAACTCAACTCAACTCAACTCAACTCAACGCAACTCAACTCACTCACTCACTCACTCACTCAACTCAACTCAACTCAACTCAACTCAACTCAACTCAACTCAACTCAACTCAACTCAACTCAACTCAGTCAACTCAACTCAACTCAACTCAACTCAACTCAACTCAACTCAACTCAACTCAACTCAACTCAACACAACTCAACTCAACTCAACTCAACTCAACTCAACTCAACTCAACTCAACTCAGTCAACTCAGTCAACTCAACTCAACTCAACTCAACTCAACTCAACTCCACTCCACACAACTCACCTCAACTCAACTCAACTCAACTCAGCTCAACTCAACTCAACTCAACTCAACGCAACTCACTCACTCACTCACTCACTCAACTCAACTCAACTCAACTCAACTCAACTCAACTCAACTCAACTCAACTCAACTCAACTCTACTCAGTCAACTCAGTCAACTCAACTCAACTCAACTCAACTCAACTCAACTCAGTCAACTCAGTCAACTCAACTCAACTCAACTCAACTCAACTCAGTCAACTCAGTCAACTCAACTCAACTCAACTCAACTCCACTCCACTCAACTCACCTCAACTCAACTCAACTCAACTCAGCTCAACTCAACTCCACTCCACTCAACTCACCTCAACTCACCTCAACTCAACTCAACTCAACTCAACTCAACTCAACTCAACTCAACGCAACTCACTCACTCACTCACTCAGTCAACTCAACTCAACTCAACTCAACTCAACTCAACTCAACTCAACTCAACTCAACTCAACTCAGTCAACTCAGTCAACTCAACTCAACTCAACTCAACTCAACTCAACTCAACTCAACTCAACTCAACTCAACTCAGTCAACTCAGTCAACTCAACTCAACTCAACTCAACTCAACTCAACTCAGTCAACTCAGTCAAAACAACTCAACTCAACTCAACTCAACTCAACTCAGTCAACTCAGTCAACTCAACTCAACTCAACTCAACTCAGCTCAACTCAGTCAACTCAGTCAACTCAACTCAACGCAACTCACTCACTCACTCACTCAACTCAACTCAACTCAACTCAACTCAACTCAACTCAACTCAACACAACTCAACTCAACTCAACTCAACTCAACTCAACTCAACTCAACTCAGTCAACTCAGTCAACTCAACTCAACTCAACTCAACTCAACTCAACTCCACTCCACTCCACTCCACTCATCTCACCTCAACTCACCTCAACTCAACTCAACTCAACTCAACTCAACTCAACTCAACGCAACTCACTCACTCACTCACTCAACTCAACTCAACTCAACTCAACTCAACTCAACTCAACCCAACTCAACTCAACTCAACTCAACTCAACTCAACTCAGTCAACTCAGTCAACTCAACTCAACTCAACTCAACTCAACTCAACTCAACTCACCTCAACTCAACTCAACTCAACTCAACTCAACTCAACTCAACTCAACTCAACTCAGTCAAATCAGTCAACTCAACTCAACTCAACTCAACTCAACTCAACTCAACTCAGTCAACTCAGTCAACTCAACTCAACTCAACTCAACTCAACTCAGTCAACTCAACTCAACTCAACTCAACTCAACTCAACTCAACTCAGTCAACTCAGTCAACTCAACTCAACTCAACTCAACTCCACTCCACTCAACTCAACTCAACTCAACTCAACTCAACTCAACTCTGTCAACTCAGTCAACTCAACTCAACTCAACTCAACTCAACTCAACTCAGTCAACTCAGTCAACTCAACTCAACTCAACTCAACTCAACTCAGTCAACTCAGTCAACTCAACTCAACTCAACTCAACTCAGTCAACTCAGTCAACTCAACTCAACTCAACTCAACTCAACTCAACACAACTCAACTCAACTCAACTCAACTCAACTCAACTCAACTCAGTCAACTCAGTCAACTCAACTCAACTCAACTCAACTCAACTCAACTCCACTCCACTCCACTCCACTCATCTCACCTCAACTCACCTCAACTCAACTCAACTCAACTCAACTCAACTCAACTCAACTCAACGCAACTCAACTCACTCACTCACTCACTCACTCAACTCAACTCAACTCAACTCAACTCAACTCAACTCAACTCAACTCAACTCAACTCAACTCAACTCAACTCAGTCAACTCAACTCAACTCAACTCAACTCAACTCAACTCAACTCAACTCAACTCAACTCAACTCAACACAACTCAACTCAACTCAACTCAACTCAACTCAACTCAACTCAACTCAACTCAGTCAACTCAGTCAACTCAACTCAACTCAACTCAACTCAACTCAACTCCACTCCACACAACTCACCTCAACTCAACTCAACTCAACTCAGCTCAACTCAACTCAACTCAACTCAACGCAACTCACTCACTCACTCACTCACTCAACTCAACTCAACTCAACTCAACTCAACTCAACTCAACTCAACTCAACTCAACTCAACTCTACTCAGTCAACTCAGTCAACTCAACTCAACTCAACTCAACTCAACTCAGTCAACTCAGTCAACTCAACTCAACTCAACTCAACTCAACTCAGTCAACTCAGTCAACTCAACTCAACTCAACTCAACTCCACTCCACTCAACTCACCTCAACTCAACTCAACTCAACTCCACTCCACTCCCCTCAACTCACCTCAACTCAACACAACTCAACTCAACTCAAGTCAACTCAACTCAACGCAACTCGCTCACTCACTCACTCACTCAACTCAATTCAACTCAACTCAACTCAACTTAACCCAACTCAACTCAACTCAACTCAACTCAACTCAACTCAACTCAACTCAGTCAACTCAGTCAACTCAACTCAACTCAACTCAACTCAACTCCACTCAACTCAACTCAACTCAACTCAACTCAACTCAACTCAACTCAACTCAACTCAGTCAACTCAGTCAACTCAACTCAACTCAACTCAACTCAACTCAACTCAACTCAGTCAACTCAGTCAACTCAACTCAACTCAACTCAACTCAACTCAGTCAACTCAACTCAACTCAACTCAACTCAACTCAACTCAGTCAACTCAGTCAACTCAACTCAACTCAACTCAACTCCACTCCACTCAACTCAACTCAACTCAACTCAACTCAACTCAACTCAACTCAACTCAGTCAACTCAGTCAACTCAACTCAACTCAACTCAACTCAACTCAACTCAACTCAACTCAACTCAGTCAACTCAGTCAACTCAACTCAACTCAACTCAACTCAACTCAACTCCACTCCACTCCACTCCACTCAACTCACCTCAACTCACCTCAACTCAACTCAACTCAACTCAACTCAACTCAACTCAACGCAACTCACTCACTCACTCACTCACTCAACTCAACTCAACTCAACTCAACTCAACTCAACTCAACTCAACTCAACTCAACTCAACTCAGTCAACTCAGTCAACTCAACTCAACTCAACTCAACTCAACTCAACTCAACTCAACTCAACTCAACTCATCTCAACTCAACTCAACTCAACTCAGTCAACTCAGTCAACTCAACTCAACTCAACTCAACTCAACTCAACTCAACTCAACTCAGTCAACTCAGTCAACTCAACTCAACTCAACTCAACTCAACTCAGTCAACTCAACTCAACTCAACTCAACTCAACTCAACTCAGTCAACTCAGTCAACTCAACTCAACTCAACTCAACTCCACTCCACTCAACTCAACTCAACTCAACTCAACTCAACTCAACTCAACTCAACTCAACTCAGTCAACTCAGTCAACTCAACTCAACTCAACTCAACTCAACTCAACTCAACTCAACTCAGTCAACTCAGTCAACTCAACTCAACTCAACTCAACTCAACTCAACTCAACTCCACTCCACTCCACTCCACTCAACTCACCTCAACTCACCTCAACTCAACTCAACTCAACTCAACTCAACTCAACTCAACTCAACGCAACTCACTCACTCACTCACTCACTCAACTCAACTCAACTCAACTCAACTCAACTCAACTCAACTCAACTCAACTCAACTCAGTCAACTCAGTCAACTCAACTCAACTCAACTCAACTCAACTCAACTCAACTCAACTCAACTCAACTCAACTCAGTCAACTCAGTCAACTCAACTCAACTCAACTCAACTCAACTCAACTCAACTCAGTCAACTCAGTCAAAACAACTCAACTCAACTCAACTCAACTCAGTCAACTCAGTCAACTCAACTCAACTCAACTCAACTCAGCTCAACTCAGTCAACTCAGTCAACTCAACTCAACGCAACTCACTCACTCACTCACTCAACTCAACTCAACTCAACTCAACTCAACTCAACTCAACTCAACACAACTCAACTCAACTCAACTCAACTCAACTCAACTCAGTCAACTCAGTCAACTCAACTCAACTCAACTCAACTCAACTCAACTCCACTCCACTCCACTCCATTCATCTCACCTCAACTCACCTCAACTCAACTCAACTCAACTCAACTCAACTCAACTCAACTCAACGCAACTCACTCACTCACTCACTCAACTCAACTCAACTCAACTCAACTCAACTCAACTCAACCCAACTCAACTCAACTCAACTCAACTCAACTCAACTCAGTCAACTCAGTCAACTCAACTCAACTCAACTCAACTTTACTCAACTCAACTCACCTCAACTCAACTCAACTCAACTCAACTCAACTCAACTCAACTCAACTCAACTCAACTCAGTCAAATCAGTCAACTCAACTCAACTCAACTCAACTCAACTCAACTCAGTCAACTCAGTCAACTCAACTCAACTCAACTCAACTCAACTCAGTCAACTCAACTCAACTCAACTCAACTCAACTCAACTCAACTCAGTCAACTCAGTCAACTCAACTCAACTCAACTCCACTCCACTCAACTCAACTCAACTCAACTCAACTCAACTCAACTCAACTCTGTCAACTCAGTCAACTCAACTCAACTCAACTCAACTCAACTCAGTCAACTCAGTCAACTCAACTCAACTCAACTCAACTCAACTCAGTCAACTCAGTCAACTCAACTCAACTCAACTCAACTCAGTCAACTCAGTCAACTCAACTCAACTCAACTCAACTCAACTCAACACAACTCAACTCAACTCAACTCAACTCAACTCAACTCAACTCAACTCAGTCAACTCAGTCAACTCAACTCAACTCAACTCAACTCAACTCAACTCCACTCCACTCCACTCCACTCATCTCACCTCAACTCACCTCAACTCAACTCAACTCAACTCAACTCAACTCAACTCAACGCAACTCAACTCACTCACTCACTCACTCACTCAACTCAACTCAACTCAACTCAACTCAACTCAACTCAACTCAGTCAACTCAGTCAACTCAACTCAACTCAACTCAACTTTACTCAACTCAACTCACCTCAACTCAACTCAACTCAACTCAACTCAACTCAACTCAACTCAACTCAACTCAACTCAGTCAAATCAGTCAACTCAACTCAACTCAACTCAACTCAACTCAGTCAACTCAGTCAACTCAACTCAACTCAACTCAACTCAACTCAGTCAACTCAACTCAACTCAACTCAACTCAACTCAACTCAACTCAGTCAACTCAGTCAACTCAACTCAACTCAACTCCACTCCACTCAACTCAACTCAACTCAACTCAACTCAACTCAACTCAACTCTGTCAACTCAGTCAACTCAACTCAACTCAACTCAACTCAACTCAGTCAACTCAGTCAACTCAACTCAACTCAACTCAACTCAACTCAGTCAACTCAGTCAACTCAACTCAACTCAACTCAACTCAGTCAACTCAGTCAACTCAACTCAACTCAACTCAACTCAACTCAACACAACTCAACTCAACTCAACTCAACTCAACTCAACTCAACTCAACTCAGTCAACTCAGTCAACTCAACTCAACTCAACTCAACTCAACTCAACTCCACTCCACTCCACTCCACTCATCTCACCTCAACTCACCTCAACTCAACTCAACTCAACTCAACTCAACTCAACTCAACGCAACTCAACTCACTCACTCACTCACTCACTCAACTCAACTCAACTCAACTCAACTCAACTCAACTCAACTCAACTCAACTCAACTCAACTCAACTCAACTCAGTCAACTCAACTCAACTCAACTCAACTCAACTCAACTCAACTCAACTCAACTCAACTCAACTCAACACAGCTCAACTCAACTCAACTCAACTCAACTCAACTCAACTCAACTCAGTCAACTCAGTCAACTCAACTCAACTCAACTCAACTCAACTCAACTCCACTCCACACAACTCACCTCAACTCAACTCAACTCAACTCAGCTCAACTCAACTCAACTCAACTCAACGCAACTCACTCACTCACTCACTCACTCAACTCAACTCAACTCAACTCAACTCAACTCAACTCAACTCAACTCAACTCAACTCAACTCTACTCAGTCAACTCAGTCAACTCAACTCAACTCAACTCAACTCAACTCAACTCAGTCAACTCAGTCAACTCAACTCAACTCAACTCAACTCAACTCAGTCAACTCAGTCAACTCAACTCAACTCAACTCAACTCCACTCCACTCAACTCACCTCAACTCAACTCAACTCAACTCAGCTCAACTCAACTCAACTCAACTCAACGCAACTCACTCACTCACTCACTCAACTCAACTCAACTCAACTCAACTCAACTCAACTCAACTCAACTCAACTCAACTCAACTCAACTCAACTCAACTCAGTCAACTCAGTCAACTCAACTCAACTCAACTCAACTCAACTCAACGCAACTCACTCACTCACTCACTCACTCAACTCAACTCAACTCAACTCAACTCAACTCAACTCAACT